>JAWQFJ010018209.1:80000-90000 GCA_034096865.1 Theodoxus fluviatilis
TGACAGGCAAGCTCATGGGGTTTACAATTTAAAAAAAAATAGAGGACAAAGTAGGAACGGCAGCAAATGACTTTGGATGGATGGATGGATGGATGGATGGATGGATGGAAGGATGGATGGAAGGATGGATGGATGGATGGAGTTTTACGGCCTACCAGCCTTTATAGGCTATACAACGCATAAGGCCAAGCAAGAAAATCGCTGGAAGAGATAGATGATCCAAGTAAGCGCAAATCAAGTCACGACGTCCCTATTTATTCGCCTCTTACGAATCGTGTAGGGAGACACGGTGGGTCTATTCTTTTAACCCCCAATACAGAGGGGATGACTTATTATGAAACCATCATCGGGGTGAAAGCGTGTACCTCAGTAGTATCGCAACGTTTTGTTTCATTATTTCAAAACAAGTTTGAAGGGTTGGGAAGTTCCTGTAAATATTTTTTGTCTTTTTGCTTTGGCCCGTCGTAGACGTTGAACCAAAGCTAACGACACAAGGTTGCAGCCAGTATAACATCCCGCATTGTCACGATATTTAAATAAACCCAGATTTCTCCGTCCCAGGGATAGTACCACGGCACTGCGCCTCCCACATCGTCCAACTCCAAAGCATACTCGCCCATCTACGCCTGTCTAAAGACATGGTTTCAACAAGCGAGTAGAGGCTGAGGGGCTGACGTTGTTAAGGTCTGTACTTGTTCAAGACGTTCGTCCCTCTGAGCATTAAATACAGTGTAGTATACTAAATGAGCTGCAGAATGTGATTCGCTACCCGGTTGTATCGAAAGTGGGATTACAGTTTTTTTACAGTAGCTGTAAGAGCGAAAGTCGGTCAGGAAGTAAAGACCTTCTTCCATCATTACCATCAATCATGAATCATCTTCTTTTCCATCCCTCCTCCCTCCTTCCTCCCCCCCTTTCTTCTCCCTCCTTCCTCCTTCCTCCTTCCTCCCTCCCTCCTTCATCCTCCTTTAAATTTCATTTTTCTATTCTAAAGATAGCACTATAGGAGACAGTCCCAAAATCACCCAGTTGAGCATATACATCTTCAGGGCCTCATATTAACTTTCGACGTCGACTTCATCTTGACAGCAGCTGAAGGCGAGTGTGTGAGGACTGAAGAGGTACACATGTACACAATTCACTGAGGGTTGAAGGGAAGCACATGTATACACAACTAATTGAAAATGCAGCTTTCTCAGTGAGGCGCTAAGCACAACAGATGAAGATTTTAATTCGGTCGGAGAAGACAAATGACCCTCTTTTTCTTTAAATTTTTACTCAATAACTAATCCGAAAGATAATATCCCTTTTGCAAAAATAAGAAAAACGACGGTGAATATCTAGAGAAACGCACTAAACCCAGGTGGGAAGTCATTATTCTTTCGTCCCTTGATCACAGAGTAAGCATCTCGTCCAATGACCCACTGAAGTGATACCAAGGCAAGAACACCGGCTGCGGAAAACTGCCTCTTTTCCTGCAAAGTCGCTTGTTGGAATGAGTTATGCTATGAGCGAGAATGGATCTACTGACTAAGAAGCCTCTTTGGAAAGGTTGGGCATGATCTCCCTGAATACTCCTTTCCATGCATCACAGTGCAAAGATAAGCTTCTGAAGTTACGAGTGTTTGACTGACATTGAAGTTGACTTTAAATGAGACGCAAAAACACACAAAACATATTTCAAAACAGGAAACTCGTTGAAGTTGATAGTACATCTTCAATGAAAGCAGGAAAGACAATTATATCTGTTCTCCCTGTGGTAGAACTGAAAAACCAATTAGCATAGTTCTCTCTCTCTCTCTCTCTCTCTCTCTCGCTCTTTCTCTCTTTTGCTCTCTTTTTCTCTTTCGTTCTGTCTCTCTTTCGCTCTTTCTCTCTTTTGCTATTTCTATTTCGCTCTCTCTGTCTCGGTCTCTCGCTCTGTCTGTCTGTCTGTCTGTCTGTCTGTCTGTCTGTCTGTCTGTCTGGCCTGTGTGTGTCTGTCTGTCTGTCTGTCTGTCTGTCTGTCTGTCTGTCTGCCTGCCTGTCTGTCTGTCTGTCTGTCTGTCTGTCCGTCCGTCCGTCCGTCCGTCCGTCCGTCCGTCCGTCCGTCCGTCCGTCCGTCCGTCCGTCCGTCCGTCTGTCTGTCTGTCTGTCTGTCTGTCTGTCTGTCTGTCTGTCTGTCTGTCTGTCTGTCTGTCTGTCTGTCTGTCTGTCTGTCTGTCTGTCTCTGTCTCTGTGTCTCTGTCTCTGTGTCTCTATCTCTCTGTCTCTGTCTCTCTCTCTCTCTCTCTCTCTCTCTCTCTCTCTCTCTCTCTCTCACACACACACACACACACACACACACACAAGCACACGCAGGCATACACATAATACTTCAGCATACAAATTTGAGGTGTACATTCAGACTGGAATTTTTAAAGGCTCGAAATATTTCTGTATTCAAACTGACACCCCCACCCCCACCCCTCCTCCTCTCCCAGTGTCTCCCAAACAGTTATTGAAACATATAATCAGACTTAAAAAAGGACGCTCGAATGAAAACATTCTACGCCTCTTAATCTTTCAAGATTTCTTCCTGCATCAGCAATTGTTTATCATCCTTGTCCTTTCCTCTGACTTTGAGACACCGCGATAGCTGGGTCAACGCCCTCTCCACCATTGACAAGAGCAACGGGCAGGAGTTCAGTGAACATTCCATTTGCTTGGTGTTCTCAAACAACACTGCCCCAAATCCCTGTGAGCCAAGTGCAATGTCACGAGAGATCAAACTCTGACGTCATTAGAACGGAGGGCAATATCTGCACAGTGGCGATCGTGCGGTGTGCTGACTGGTCACGTGTAAGCCGTGCTTGTGATGGCTCAGGTCACCCTATACGTGGCCACGCGCTGAAATGACCGCCACAAGACTTGTTCTAAACCTGACTGACCACTCCAGTGGCGGTGACGCTGGAGAAAATGTCACGTGGACTCCAACCTGGAATTTTCGCGCCTACTCTTCCAATTTGTATTGTTGCATGACTTTGGTATACCCCACCCTCTGCCGGGTGGATGTAAAATCATTCTACTGCTCATAGTTATGATGAAAAAAGTCAATCATTTATCAACAGAATGTAACCTTCCTCAGATAAGATCTTTTTGTCAAGGTTAATTCGTACAAGAAAAAAAGAGGCAAATAATGAAACAAACAAACAAACAATAAACGGGGTTCCGACACAATATCTCACAAAGGAAACACTTCGGCAATAAAAGTAGTAGACTGAACACGAATCTCGCCAGGTTTTGCATGCAAAAGAGCAAAGGGTGTGGACGATTGTGGGCAGTTCCACAAGACTCCTACACCGGTCTCTGAGGCTAATCTGGAAACTTGGCCCGGCTGTGACCCCTGGAGCTCGTGGACATTCTTGGAGTGCCGGACTCAGTCAGTCGAACTGAAGTTTCTTGCTTGATCAGATCGTTGGCCTTAGATCAGCCTCTCCCAGCCAGCTCCCAGCAATACCTAGACTTTGCCTTGGAACCGGGTCAGCTCTTGTGCTGTGTGTCTGACTTCAAGCTAGAGGTCAATAGAAGGTGGGCAGAGAAAGGTAGACTGAAACAGACAGACACAGACGGACAGACGAACGGACAGACAGACAGACACACGGAGAGACACACAGACAGACACACAGACAGACACACAGACATACAGACAGACAGACAGACAGACAGACAGACACACAGACAGACACACAGACAGACACACAGACAGACAGACACAGACAGACAGACAGACACAGAGACAGACAGACACACAGACAGACCGACAGACAGACAGACACACAGACACACACACAGACAGACATACAGACGGACGGACGGACGGACGGACAGACAGACACACAGACAGACAGACACACAGACACACAGAAAGACACAGACACACACACACACACAGACAGACCGACAGACAGACAGACACACAGACACACACACAGACAGACATACAGACGGACGGACGGACGGACGGACAGACAGACACACAGACAGACAGACACACAGACACACAGAAAGACACAGACACACACAGACAGACATACAGGAGGAGGAGGAGGAGGAGGAGGAGGAGGAGGAGGAGGAGGAGGAGGAGGAGGAGGAGGAGGAGGAGGAGGAGGAGGAGGAGGAGGAGGAGGAGGAGGAGAATGCTTATTTGTATGTTCGTAAATAAATCTATTTAAAAAAAAGATAAACATCGAAATGTTTAGTCAACTTTACGGAAATCACATTTGAATTGATGAGACATTACAAACGTGTTGATGCATGGACGGATAGGTACCGACAGTGAAATAGTTGTCTGTGTCTCATTTCTCAATTCCTCATTCCCATCCATTCTCTTCTTTCGCACAAACACTTTTTCTCCCCCAAGATTGGGGGAGAAAATATCTAAAACTTGGGAGTTATATTTGGTATGCTAATTGTTATTATAAAACCATTAACAAGACTTATCGACAAGATCCAGATGAACCGATAACAGTCACTTCGCAAAGATAACCGAATATCAAATTCCGTTGTCCAGGTTGCAACCCTCCAGAAAGTTACGAAACGACTGCTAGTGCATAACAAGCACAGCAAGGATATAGTTCTACAACAAGTTGAGACAATGTTGTTATTTTAATATAGTAAGATCCAATGTCATGCAATGTACTGACAATATGATGAAGTAAAAACGCAAAACTGTGATTAGAGGGAAACCGCAACAAACAGCTATTTAAACCGCCACGTGGATTTCATCAAATCTAAAACCGATCCGTCATACTGTTTTCAGACAGGATGGAGGATGGAGGATGAATGGATGGATGGATGGATGGTTGGATGGATGGATGGATGGTTGGATGGATGGATGGATGCATGCATGCATGCATGCATGGATGGATGGATGGATGGATGGATGGATAGATGGATGGATGATGGATGGTGGATGGATGGATGGATGGAAGGATGGATGGATGGATGGATGGATGGACGGACGGCTGGATGGATGATGGATGATAGATGGATGGATGGATGGATGGATGGACGGTCGGACGGATGGATGAATGGATGGATGGATGGATGGATGGATGGATGGTGTTTTAAGGCCTATCAGCCTTTGTAGGTTATGTAAGGCCAAATCACTAGAACAGTTTTGAGTAAACGCAAATGAAGTCACGGTCATTCACCTCTTACGAATCGCGTAGGGAGACGCGGTGGGTCAATTCTTACCCCGAACCCACAGGGGGATTTCAGACAAGAGTATGCAAGTAATTAGCTCTCGACTCACTCCACATACAATCGCACACGTTTTCTTCCTGCATCGTGTCTCCCTATGACACTGGGGAAAACGCCACGGCGAGAGGTGCATGTAGCGTGCAAAATAGTAACCCGTGCAAAACAGTAACCGGAAGTCATCGCAGAGTTATCTGCGAGGGACGTGCTTTATGCAATTTACCGCTCCTGCACCTGTTCTTCGCATGGAATATATTCCGATAAACGACGCATTAGTTGCTTTACGAGGTATTGGTGCATTTGTGTAGTTTAACACATGATGTAGCGTTCAAAAAAGTTTTTCCCCGTGTAAAGCCGTCTCCCCTGCCGGAAATAATATGGGAGTCACCTCCCTGTAGTCTGTTTGTAGTCTGGTTTTATAAAACGCGACCGTTGACTGACTTGGCACGCCCGGGGAGTTATGCTAAGATCCGGCCGCGTAAATATATCTGCGTTTTGTGACAAACGTCTTGCTCGGCGGTACTGTACTCCATGCACCTTAACGGTGCGCGTGATTCGGGTGTAATCTTAAGCTAAACGACGTTCCGAATGTTTCCGACTTCAACCATTTCAGCAGCGCCAATAAACGTCGTTTAGCTTAAGATTACACCCGAATCACGCGCACCGTTAAGGTGCATGGAGTACAGTACCGCCGAGAAAGACGTTTGTCACAAAACGCAGATATATTTACGCGGCCGGATCTTAGCATAACTCCCCGGGCGTGCCAAGTCAGTCAGGCGGAGTGGCGGGTGCCGTCTCTTTTTAGAGTGGAATTCTCAGCACGTCCCTCGCAGATAACTCTGCGATGACTTCCGGTTACTGTTTTGCACGGGTTACTATTTTGCACGCTACAGTGCACGCCAGATCCGCATTGGCACTGACAGAGCCAGCAGCACAAAAACCACGCGCAGCGCGGTATCTTCAAACTGGGCCGCTGAACATATGGTGCACGAAATCAATTAACTACACGCAAGGACGTCGTAGCTCTGGTCCACAGCTGTTGAAGCAAAGCATCTGACTCAACGCCATATGAGCGAGTCCTCATGAAGTCATATGACTCCATTAGCTATTTCCACTTTGAAGAGGATGACATTTGTTGTCGGAAACTGACAATCCAAGTCGGTCCTGTATCCAGTAGTATTAGTCCTCGCTGGCTGGGGATGGACTCATACTCATGTGATGCGCTCGCGTGTGTGTGTGCGTGCACGAGCGCACGCGTTTGTGTATGTATGTGTGAATGCACGTGCGTGCGTTTGTGCTTATGTGTGTGTGTGTGCACGTGCGTGCGTTCGTGCGTACATGCGTTCGTGTGTCTGTGTGTGGTTTTTTATGTGTGTGTGTGTGCATGTGTGTGTGTTTGCGCTCGCGCTCTCTCACGAGTGAGTTCACGCACGTGTGTGCGAGTGTGTGTGTGCGTGTGCGTGCGTGCGTGTGTGTGTGTGTGTGTGTGTGTGTGCCTGCGCTCGCGCGCGTGCTTGTGTGTGTGCATATATGCAGACATTCATTTCTTCATACGTGCGTGCATTCGTCCTCGCTCTCCTTAGTGTGCACATCTCAAGTCTAGGAAAGAACAATTATGGACAGATTCGAGACATGAAGCTCCCACAATCAAACCATGGAACAAATCCATACATACATTCAAGCAAGCAACACACACATACACACACACACACACACACACACACACACACACACACACACACACACACACACACAGACTGACAAACAGACAGACGGCAGGGAGGCAGGCAGGCAGGCAGGCAGGAAGGTAGGCAGCAGGCAGCAGGCAGACAGACAGACAGACAGACAGACAGACAGGACAATCAGACAGACAGAGAGACAGACAGACAATCAGACAGACAGACAGACAGTCAGAGAGACAGTCAGACAGACAGTCAGACAGTCAGTCAGACAGACAGTCATGTGGGGAAGTAGACAAGCGGACTAGGTAACATTTGGAAAAGAACACAAGATTCACCTCATCAAATAATCAGAAAAGCAATGTTAAAAACAAAATGTGACGACCGAGAAGGTAACCACAAGACAAACAGCAACATTTCACCATTTGATTCCAACATGGCACCATTTTGATTCCAACATTGCACCATTTTGATTCCAACATTGCACTATTTTGATTCCAACATTGCACTATTTTGATTCCAACATTGCACCATTTGGTCTCAGACTTGGCAAGCCTGGCTTTCCGTATATACACACTTTTACACCGCTGTGGACCAAACCATCAATCAATCGTTCTGCATGGAAACTCTGGAGGTTGTCAGAACTTGGCACCGAAGCCTGCTGACAGCCTGCAATATTGACAGTCTGCGGGCAATCTGGCACCGTGCCAAATGGCGCCAGACTGAGACCTACTTGACACCTGCCCAAGGGTCTTGGAGTGTGTTGGCACCGATGCCTAGCTACTGCTGCCACCCAAGCCAGTCTTCGATTGCATCGATAGAGAATGAGGGCGTTCTTTGCTTCCAATGTGCTTCGCCGTCAAATCCCTCATTAAGCTGACAGGCGCTGGTTTGACAGCCCATGGTATACAGTCGTAATAGGTACTATTTTCTTCAGGGGTGCTGCTTAATATAATTAGGTTGTGCGATGACTGTAAAGCGGGAGCAAGATCTTACGTGCCCGATTTTTAGCGATGCGAGACAAGAAATCCATCATGCTGGATTTTTTTGAGTTGCTGCCACAATGTAGAAAGGAATACATCCATTGGTCCCTAGAAGCAATCGAATGATTTCCACCGACGTGTAGTATTACTAAACTATTATGTTTGCCTGTTTTCCTGTCTCACTTTTATTTTCTTTCTGCTCTTTCTTGTTTGGATTGTGTTGTGGCAAAAGCGTGTTTTTTATGGCTCTGCGGATTTGAGCACTTTTGTTTAATTAATCTTCCAAGTTGTTGATATTTTTTACATTCTATATTTCCTGCTTTTTGTTTAAAAACGTTCTGTTAGTATGAAACAATTTTCCCCGGCCAGAACAATATTTTTGTCTGAATGAAACTTTCACTTTGCCCATCATCAAAATGTCTTTATCACAGTCTCCAAAATAATTTTTAATATTCTTTCTGCTCATCATCTTCTTTCCTCTTTCATTTCCCTTTTACTTTCTTTTAGTACGTTTTCGTCATGATCTTCCTCTACTCATCAATGTCTTCATCATCCATCTCCACTTCTTTCATTTGACCTCCTCCTTCCTTCTCCTCTTCCTCTCCCCCTCCCTCCATCCCCCTCCCTCCTCCTCCTCCTCCTCCTCCTCCTCCTCCTCCTCCTCCTCCTCCTCCTCCTCCTCCTCCTCCTCCTCCTCCACCTCTCTCTCTCTCTCTTGTTCCTCTTCGTCATCTTCCTTTTCCTTTACCTCACCATCGTTTTTCCTTCTTCCTTCATCTCTCCCCAGTTTGTTCCCCTTCCCCTTCCTCGTCTTGTTCCTTTTCCTACGTAGTCATTTCCTGGGAACAGGTGTTGATATACTGTACATACACGTTCGTTGCTACCAACACGCGAAGTACTGACTGCAGTTTCTGTCAACACAGCCACGCGTCAGATCAATATTATATGGTTGGTTCTCCCCGACTTCAAAGCGCTCCTGCTCGTTTTGCGAATAAGCACGTCCCTGCCACGTGACGAGGGTATTCGTCATGAGGCCTCTAACCCAGTTCTTCAAGGTCATCCACACTCAGTCAACTGAACACTAGTCACGCTACTTATGTCTCACACTGCATTCGCCCAGCGCCGCTCCAGCGCTCTGGCTCCATCGATTTTTCATCGATAGTCGGCCTTCAATGTTAATACGGGGTTAAAAATAGACGAGTATTGTCCTATACGTCATCGTCGCTGTGAGAGCACGGATGGTGCCACAGTACACCTTACCTGGTCGTGCTTGGAGAAATCTGTCATGCGTGGAGAAATCTGTCATGCGTGGTGTAATGTTTTCCTGTTAGAAGATTGAATAAATGGATGGGAAACAGATCAACCGAAAAGTTCAAACGTTGACTACTTTTTTAAATCACGTCATAGCCCAGCCAGGAAGTACGTCAAAACCTGACAAGGCCTAAATATTGCATGCTGTTACATCCCTCTCCTCATAAGACAATTTCAATCACCTGAATTTTTTTTAGCAGTTTCAAATTGAATAAAATATAATTCATTGATTGTCACTTACAAATTTCTTTTGTCTGTCCGCAAAATCACTTTAACTTTTCTATGTTAATGTCTCTATAACTTTAACTTTAACATTGTTCATGCAACTTTAACTCTGAATCAAGTTGACCTTACTGCTTTGTTTGACGCTTTATTAGTTTATGAATTTGCAGTATGTGTTCTTCGAAATTGCCATTTGATTATCAATGATTGTCCACATTTGTTCTATCAGTCTTTCGGGTTTCTTGATCATGCGCCTGGGTCGTTGCTGCTGTTGTTGATATTTCCCAAGTGTTAGATAACTTGATTCCTTCAGATCCAGACCACAGTAAAATGTAACTGTACTGACGTTAGCCGGGGGTCTCGTTCACAATGAACCACAGTTGACAAAGCTGCTTGAACTCGGCTAAGGCAATTGATCTGTCTGCGCTGTCCTAGTCCATCTTCGGGTTCGGCAAACTGTTCAGTTCTGCCATGATCCACTATCGCTGCCACCATGTAATGTTCTTCTGTTAGAAGATTGAATGGATGGATGGGAAACAGATCAACCGAAAAGTTCAAACGTTGACTACCCTTTTCTATTACGTC
>JAWQFJ010018209.1:95000-101589 GCA_034096865.1 Theodoxus fluviatilis
TGGGGGTGGGGTGGGGGTGGGGTGGAGGTGTTTATTTCCTTAAAAATCCGCCTCAAAACTATCTTCCTTACATTGTATAACCATGTTGCAAACAAAATACCTGTATGACAGCTTAGACGGGCAAGTGGCTGAGTAATTTTATTATTATTTCAATTTATTTCTTTGACATTTCAAAACTTGGCTAAAGGCACCGGGTAAGGCAGTACAGAAAGGGGGAGGAAGAGCTGGAAAGAAGCAAATGGTGAAGGGGCTGGGTGGATGAGTGGAAGGAGGGCTGAGTGGGTGAGTGGAAGGAGGGCTGAGTGGGTGAGTGGAAGGAGGGCTGAGTGGGTGAGTGGAAGGAGGGCTGAGTGGGTGAGTGGAAGGAGGGCTGAGTGGGTGAGTGGAAGGAGGGCTGAGTGGGTGAGTGGAAGGAGGGCTGAGTGGGTGAGTGGAAGGAGGGCTGAGTGGGTGAGTGGAAGGAGGGCTGAGTGGGTGAGTGGAAGGAGGGCTGAGTGGGTGAGTGGAAGGAGGGCTGAGTGGGTGAGTGGAAGGAGGGCTGAGTGGGTGAGTGGAAGGAGGGCTGAGTGGGTGAGTGGAAGGAGGGCTGAGTGGGTGAGTGGAAGGAGGGCTGAGTGGAGAGATCAGTTGCTTCGGGTAAGAAGTCAATAGTATGGTAATACAGGAGGATGGGGTGCTGGACGTTTCGCCCCATTTGCGACATTCGGAACGTCGTTTAGCTAAGATCCGGCCGCGTTAATGTATCTGCGTTTTGTGACAAACGTCTTGCTCGGCGGTACTGTACTCCATGCACCTTAACGGTGCGCGTGATTCGGGTGTAATCTTAAGCTAAACGACGTTCCGAATGTCGCAAATGGGACGAAACGTCCATGACCCGGAGGATGCTGAGGGACAGCTGGACGAAGTAAACAAACCTGCGCAGGCCGTCGGTGAATCAGCAGCTTGAGTTCAAACTATCAGTTCGGGTTGAAGGACAGATTCTACTGCGCACTTCCTATTTCCCGGAAGGGAAAATCCCTGGTAAACATGGCCAACAGACGGAATAGCCATGGTGCTAAAAACAGGACACACTAAGGTTGGAAATGATTAAATCTTCACATCGACTGAACAAACTCTCAAATATTCCTCATGCCGTTCGAAAACATCACATCAAAGTGCTTGCTTGTGTAGCTAGGGGTTGGAGAAGAGAAAATGGAAGGGAGTGGAAATGGGAAGATTGGGGAGGTGGCAGGGGGAGGGGGAGGGGGGGGGGGGGAGGAGGAGGGGAGGGGATGGGCTGGGCTGGGGGGAAGGGGGCATTGTGGCATTCTTTTCGCTAGAGAAGGAATTTGGGGGAGCGAAGGGATGATGGAGGTAGAAAGGACAAGCATGAGTTGAACTGAATTGGCCTGAATTGGATTGGATTGAAATGGATTGCATTGGATTTGACAGAACTGAACTGAATTGGCCTGGACTGGACTGGATTGGATTAAATTGGATTGGATTGGATTGCATCGAAGTAAACAAATTTTATTTTACAGAGGAACTTGTTGAATTAGGCATGACTGCCCATCCTACATTCAGCTCATGTTAAAACAAACACTACCACCCCCACCCCAAATAAAGTAACATTATGACATCAGTCACATAGTAAATGGCATTATTCTATGGTAAACATTTGCCATAGAGTAAACACTAGTGCAATTAGAATCAGATGATAAATTACATAGGATGATTGTACACAAAGAATTGTGCAGTTTATATTTGAAATGTAAAAAGTAAATTATATTGAAAATATGTTTAAATCAGATGTAGTGAGAGTGCATCATACAATACATCCCTTTATTCTCAAGCTCTGTTCTAAGACAGTGTGATCAATTTTATTACCAAATCCGAGCACGGCATGGGCGAATAAAAAACTAAGAGGGAGGGGGGAGGAGGTTAGGGGGAGGGGGGTTAGGGGGGAGGGGAAGGGGGGAGGGTGGTGGTGGGTGGGGAATACAGAGAAAGGGGAGACTGGAAACATATGGAAAAGAATGGAGTCACTACTTTCCTTTTCAGCTTTTAACTTGACTAGTTCTTCTTGTTTGGATTTAAGAGAGCTTGAACTTTCCTGCAGCACTTGTTGGAAAAAAAGAAGAAGAAAAAAGGTTTGAGTCACGCCATGGCATGTGATGTCATATTGTGCGATCTGGTTCCTGTGTTCAGGGATTGGTTGTGTTCACACTAAGAGGTAAAACTGACAGACCACGACCAAACGCTCTCTTTCTGAGAAATACTTCAAAAGGAACTATTTTTCCTTTGACATGGTTTGAAATGACCTCATTTCCAAATATAGGACGAGGCAAGATCTGGACGACGAATTCCTGTAGGGTCAGTTTAAAAAAGATAAAAAGAAAAAAGAAAACGCCCTTATTCGAAATTGCCTTGCTCTGTGAAACGTCAAACATTGGACAAACGCCAGAACCAGGAAGATGGCGGAGGGAGAGGAACAGGCGCTTGGTGGTGGGAGTGGGGGGTAGGGGTGTGGGGTGAGGGTGAGAATTGGAGAGGTGGGAAATAGAGATTTCAGAGCGAGCAAGAGTGAGAGAACAGGACGTGACGGATGAAAATGGGTGGTGTGGGATTCGAATGAGAGACAGGATGAAATTGATCACACCCATCTCCTACCTTGGCAAAAAGTAAACGCGCCAAATTTATGTCATTAAGAATATTACATCTGATCAAGTTGTCTTTTTTTTTAAAGCGGCACTCATTCTCGTCAGAAACTAACAGTAACAGCAGCAGACAAGAGAGTGGATGGTACGTGAAAATATATCACAGAGCCAAACACTACCTTGATGAGTAGTGCCTGTCAGTTAAGATTTTTGTCCAAGTTTTTCGAGTTACATCTTAGATCACGGTTCTGTCGCCATACATCGTCTTTATTCTTGTGCTATTCTTGCGGCCAGTCTCTGAGTCAGTACCATATGGATCTGAGTCTGTCCTCACGCCACTGGGAGTGGAGAATTTCTAGTTGCCTTGGCAACCCGTATAGAGTGACCACAGCCCAAAAATAGCCCTTATGAAACGTCAAGACTGACCAGAATGAGATGTCATAGGATTTTTGTGGAAGCACCGAGAAAGGAAAAATAGCACTGTTACATCGATTCCGTAGTTCAACTGAAGGAAAGGGCATCTAGCAAATTATTATGGTAAAAGACTTTTCAACTTCTAGTTTAGAAATAATTTAAACACCCCCTCCACCCCACCCCCACCCCCTCCGCTCTTCTTTTCACAGATCTTTATCACTTTTGTGTCTAAGAAAACGCATCATCAAAGATCTTTACACGAATCTGAAGTTTAGCTTTTGTTGATTGTGATCATGAAAACGTAGACTATCATTTATTTAAAAAAATTAATGTCCCCTTATCTTCATAGATTTGATTATATTAAATGCATGACTATAGTTTGATGTGTGATCAGGGTAAAATCACTTTTTAACTGAGTTTGAGTGACAAAAGTTGACTAAATGCGACCAGTGTTTTCAACGAAATAATGTATAAACATGACAAATAAGCAATCGTGAGAAAACCTCACACTTAATTCGTCAAATTATTGTCAAAAGTAACACTCAGTTATTGAAATTCACTTCTAATGTCCATGGTGAGTGATGTCAACTGTTCGCCACCTCACAACCCTCACCGTATATTAGCTTCCTCTCTCTCTCTCTCTCTCTCTCTCTCTCTCTCTCTCTCTCTCTCTCTCTCTTATCCCGCGTCTCTCTCTCTCTCTCATCTCGCGTCTCTCTCTCATCTCGCGTCTCTCTCTCTCTCTCTCTCTCTCTCTCTCTCTCTGCAAATGAAGAGTCACACCCAAACGGGATGTATGTATTTGATGGAGGGATCGGATCCAAGTTTAACTAGAGACGTAGCAATGTTCATACATTATGCGTTAACTCTCAGAGACAAGGAACTTACGAGCAGGAACGCACTACCTCGGGTTGATCTTTGATTGTCCATCAAATGATCTGATAACTCGTTGCTAGTTTTTTGTTTCTTGTCACGTTACGGGCGGCTGGCCTAAATAAAAGAGTTCGAGTTCTCTCTCTCTCTCTCTCTCTCTCTCTCTCTCTCTCTCTCTCTCTCTCTCTCTCACTCTCTCTCTCTCTCTCTCTCTCTCTCTCTCTCTCTCTCCCCTTCTCTCTCTATCTACCTCTCTCCCTCTTCCTCTTAATTAAGCAGCACCCCAGCCTTCTGGACGAAGATTCTTGAAACAGCAGGATGTGCAGCGCATTGGGATGACCCTTGCGGTGTGCGCTTGAAGTTGTCTCTTCAACAACCGAGCCGTAAGAAATTAATTATGGCAAGGTAGCAAACTGGAAATCACGGGTCTGGACGAACCCCTGGCGTTTCAGGTTGGACTTCTGAAGAAACCTATTTCAGTGGACTCATTGTTGCAGCAGATTCTGGTGTTAATGACTTCTTTGTTTGGAAAATTTTATCTTCCTCGGTACGCGTTTCAACCAAACAGGCGGGTGTCATATGCTATTCCTCTCTCTCTCTCTCTCTCTCTCTCTCTCTCTCTCTCTCTCTCTCTCTCTCATATATATTTATATATATATTATATATAATACCTCCGTCTCTCGTCTCGTTGAAAGCCGCTTCTCTCTCGGCTCTGATAAATTTGTGACGATTCAACACCGCCATGCCAGTTGCCGGTTTCCCAGCTGATGTCGAAGCGCTCTTGTCATCCCTGCTTACCACCGAGGAAATGTCATCGTGGAAAGTTACTCGTGAACCGGGCAGGACCGTTGTTATCCTGAGGTTCAGGCAGCGAGATGGTCAGCCATTGCTCATCCGCCACAGCGCAGAGCGAGGAACGTGGAATAGAAAACCACCGTCACAGCAGCGACGCGAACAGCGACGGGCAAAGGAATTTGGAGCTATGAGTAAGCGCCATATTTCGCGCAATGTCCCTTTATAAAAAGACCTAATATCAAGTGTCGCGAAAATTGCATATAAATCTGCTGCTGCTGCACGGAATGCACGGGCTACAACACCCACGGATCAGAATGCTCCATCTGCTGTGACCTCTGACCTCCCCGATGAACTCACTCACTTGGTCAAAGGAGCCAGATACCACGATTTTGTGATAATAACAGAGAGATTACATGTTCCCAGCAGTCATTGACGTCCAGAGAGACAACGACTGAAGACATCAGGGCGGCTCTCAACAACTTTATGAAAGAGTTAGTAGAAGGCGTGTCACAGTGCAGGCAGAACGTGATGGAAACGAGACGTGACACAGCTGCTGCCACTACTCCACGTTGAGAAGGACACACACTCGATGAATCTCTGATACCGCTCAGATCTCCCTCTGTATCACCAGCAGCTGCAGATCTCCCTCTGTATCACCAGCAGCTGCAGATCTCCCTCTGTATCACCAGCAGCTGCAGATCTCCCTCTGTACCACCAGCAGCTGCAGATCTCCCTCTGTACCACCAGCAGCTGCAGATCTCCCTCTGTACCACCAGCAGCTGCAGATCTCCCTCTGTACCACCAGCAGCTGCAGATCTCCCTCTGTACCACCAGCAGCTGCAGATCTCCCTCTGTACCACCAGCAGCTGCAGATCTCCCTCTGTACCACCAGCAGCTGCAGATCTCCCTCTGTACCACCAGCAGCTGCAGATCTCCCTCTGTACCACCAGCAGCTGCAGATCTCCCTCTGTACCACCAGCAGCTGCAGATCTCCCTCTGTACCACCAGCAGCTGCAGATCTCCCTCTGTACCACCAGCAGCTGCAGATCTCCCTCTGTACCACCAGCAGCTGCAGATCTCCCTCTGTACCACCAGCAGCTGCAGATCTCCCTCTGTACCACCAGCAGCTGCAGATCTCCCTCTGTACCACCAGCAGCTGCAGATCTCCCTCTGTACCACCAGCAGCTGCAGATCTCCCTCTGTACCACCAGCAGCTGCAGATCTCCCTCTGTACCACCAGCAGCTGCAGATCTCCCTCTGTACCACCAGCAGCTGCAGATCTCCCTCTGTACCACCAGCAGCTGCAGATCTCCCTCTGTACCACCAGCAGCTGCAGATCTCCCTCTGTACCACCAGCAGCTGCAGATCTCCCTCTGTACCACCAGCAGCTGCAGATCTCCCTCTGTACCACCAGCAGCTGCAGATCTCCCTCTGTACCACCAGCAGCTGCAGATCTCCCTCTGTACCACCAGCAGCTGCAGATCTCCTCTGTACCACCAGCAGCTGCAGATCTCCCTCTGTACCACCAGCAGCTGCAGATCTCCCTCTGTACCACCAGCAGCTGCAGATCTCCCTCTGTACCACCAGCAGCTGCAGATCTCCCTCTGTATCACCAGCAGCTGCAGATCTCCCCCTGTATCACCAGCAGCTGCAGATCTCCCCCTGTATCACCAGCAGCTGCAGATCTCCCTCTGTATCACCAGCAGCTGCAGATCTCCCTCTGTATCACCAGCAGCTGCAGATCTCCCTCTGTACCACCAGCAGCTGCAGATCTCCCTCTGTACCACCAGCAGCTGCAGATCTCCCTCTGTACCACCAGCAGCTGCAGATCTCCCTCTGTACCACCAGCAGCTGCAGATCTCCCTCTGTAC
>JAWQFJ010018210.1:0-10000 GCA_034096865.1 Theodoxus fluviatilis
GAAACCTATGCTAACCTATTTAAACAAGGGCAAAGATTTTTTTTTTCTCCCAAAGAATAGACCTCACCTCACAACTATACAGGAGGCATAGCCGTATAACTGGAGACGGCCCCTAGTGAACACAGAACCACAAAACACATCCACACTCACTTTTCAGAAGTAAACAAAAATAACTTCGTTCAATGAAATTGTCACTTGAATTTTGGCCTAGCAACAGATATGCGATGGACGTAATTCTAAAATGTCTGATAACGTCATCAACTATCAAGGTTGAAGAACGAGTGACGTCAATAATTGACCTTTGAAGACTAATAATTTTTTAACACAGAGAGAACAGGGTCACCAAATGTCACGTACTGGGGTTTTGTTTTTATGTGCCAAATAAACTGAGAACAGATGTAAATGTATTTACTCCTTTTTAGAATGTAGCGTGTTCTTTCTCTGTTTACTATAAATTCTATTTTACACACTCACATCATTCAGCTGCAATCAGACAGGCACAAAGATGACACACCAATTTGATTTTCTTTGCCCTTGTCCCTTTAATAATTGCACACACACACACAAAAATCCAATCAAGCAATATTATAAATGAAGTCTGTCACAGTCTACTAATTTCCAGACTTCGAGTCTCTAATAAATAAATGAGCGGTCATCAATCCATCCTGTGACTGCTCATCAGTCTCCACTCCAGTCTCCCAGTTTCATTTTTCAGTCATTGTTTAAACAACATATTACTTCCGACCTTAGTCCATGTCGTTCTTCAGTGGGTTTGCTATCGTCCCGATAGGTCCAGCACTTTTACCGACTTCAGTGGGTTTTCTGTCGTCCGCATCTCTGCCGGCGCTTTCCGCGGTGACGGTTCGACGAGGGGGTCACTTAAGTCCCTGGCGACAGGTCCTGCACTGGTACCACTCTTCAGCGTTGCGACGCGTCCGCCACAGTGATGCATGAAGATGGGAGTGTCTTTAATTCAGGCTATATCTCCAGCCTGGCAGCTGCACAAAAAGTTTCACATCATAAGACACTTATAATCACATCCATTCTTCCTTCTCTTTCCTCTCTGAATCCTCATTGTTTGATAGCCACTCATTCTTAGTGATACTATTCACACCTTTTTCTTATAAATTCTAAATTCACTTTCACTCAACAATTTTCACATTCATTCCCCTATTATGTCTATGCTATGACAATATGCATTCAGCCCCAAATACTGAACAGCTAGAAAACACAGCATAGATCTCATTTCATGATAACGGTTGACATGAGCCGTTGAATCACTGATTTGCAAAACATCGTCTGTCTTTCAATACCATCAGTTTTATAAATTGCTATAATATTATGAACACATCAATCATTGCTCAACAATAGAAAGAACAAAATATGCACAATACCTGTACAATACAGCTTTACTGATGAAGGCACGATGCAGCACTTCATCTCACGAGGTGTATTTCACCAAAGCCCATAAGACACTAATCTCCAATGCAAATGCAAATTTAATTACGTTGGCTAAATCAGCCTGACGTCACATGACGTTCCAATGCAAACAAACAGCACGTGGTCTGTCAAACTAAACCAGGCCACTCCAAGCATAAAAATCAATGTACAAATTATTTCAACAACAACCATTTTAATTCAACAAAATAATTAACTCTCCACTTGTCACACCCGGGAGGTCTCCTGTGGCCCGATATTATTTTCTGCCTGTCCCATGCGGGGTTATCCCCGCTCCGTATTTGGAACTTTCACAGCTCAGTGTTTTCCTATTTACTCTGCTCACTCACCATGAGACTCATTTGGAGCCTCCTACTCTGTAGAAGTGATGTCGCCATCCTTTTTGTTTCTCAATCCGACGTCTATAAAACAGCATGCTTGTCCTCCATTGGGAAACACTGGCTACCGACCTTTCTTCCTAAAGAGCAGCACTTAGAGAACCATCGACAACAAACGAATTATGCGGAAATGGGTCTGTGGAGCGCCCACTGATTGGAAAACAGCCGCAGTCTGCCGTCGTTGCCACATTTTTTTGTGTTTGTTTTTTTTTTTGCATCGGCGCCCAGGCTGCTGTCTCACTTTCGGCGCCTCTGACGTCTTGATGGACAGTTGACAGATCATCTTGCCGTGCTTGCCTTGGGCAAAGGCTGTTGTTATTTGTTGACTCCAGCCAAAAACCAAGGCTACAGCAAAATGTTGTTATGTTGTACTGTTATGTGGGGATTATCTTCAGCCGTGGTAAGCTCCTAACAACTGGCATTCTCTTGAGACAGAGATCAAATCCCCTGAAGACGGAGTGCGGCTGCCTATATGGCGGGGTGTTCAAAAACAGTCCCACACGCAATCATCTCACTCACTTGGGTGATCCTGGGAGTGTTTAGCCCAGGTACGCAACAACAACAACAACAACAACATCTTGCCGTGCCTTGCAACCATTCTACAGGGGGTGGTAAGGTCATCGTATTGAATGGCTCTTGGGATGCGACTTTCTTTCATCTGGTACTCATGGCCAAGCAGTCGCTGACGCCTCTGGGTGAGAAGAGCACACTCACTAAAAACTCGAGACGTCAAGTCCTTAGGGGATTCAGCCCTGCCACTTGGTGCTCCAGATTCAACCAAAGTGGCCTTCTTGGAGTAGGTTGAGGCAGCATTTTTGGCAAGTATGTGAATAATGTTAGGTGTACATTTTTTTAATATAAGTGACTTATTTGCATCTTGACCTCAAACTGCCGGACACACACATTTGGAATCATTCGACCACTTGATCAATTATTTGATGAAACCTGACGACAAGCAAAAGCAGGTACGAAGCATTCTCATTCTTTGCAGAGTAGTCCAACCTGACGCCGGCGAACAGCCACAGCAAAAGTAAAAGCTACTATGATGTGTCTTTACGGCTCTCACTTGGAAACTGTTTTGTTCCTGGGACGGGAAGAAGCGGTGAGAGCCAAACGCCTCGCCGGAAGACGCAACTCTAGGATCCATGTTGTTTCGAACACTGCGCCCAATGGAAGTACCACATCCTGGCGGAGCCGCTCGATAAGCCCGTCATCAGCTGGAAGCTCCGCCTGCTGGATTTTGGGGCTTACTCCAGAAGCTCAACCGGGTACGGCCCCAAGCAGACAAAGAGGCTAACGAGGGACACGAGGACAGGTTCACGTTATTACGACCCAACCGTGCTCAACTCTATCTCGTAATCTGGTCGACGGTGGAACCTGGTAACTAGCTCTCTCCATGCCTCTCTTTTCTCTGACTCTCTCTGGGCTTTGCTCAGCGTCATGCCTGTCCATTCTGAGATGTTATAATCACATCTCTTTCTCTGCCTGCTTCTCCGTCTTACACCTTGCATTGTGCCTTGCAGAATTGTCTCGGCAAGTCCTGCTAAACTGCTGAGCCCAACTCATCAATATATTGACTTGGCTTCGCGAACGGAGATTTAAGAATGATGTGCTGTCTTCCTAGTTGCATGCTTCCTACATTCGGCGTGTTGGTGCAGACTTACAAAATTTCGTTGATTAACGTTGAAAACAAGAGTCAGTCAATAAAGTTCCAAAGTAGTAGCAGATTTATTTGACAATTAGGTTATAGTCCAAAGTTGTTCAAATTTCTCAAAGTCTCCGTACATCCAAGTTCATTCTGTCCATGATTCGGTAAAATCTCCAGTTCTCAGTGTAATTCTCAAATGTCCAAAATCCAAAGGGTGAACAGACGAAATGGTTGACGAAGATGATCGATAGGCTTCCAAATGCAGTTGAATATTTCAAATTTCAGAATACTGTTGGGTTCGTGGAGGTTAATTGAAAATTATGACGTGAACATTTCTGTCAGCTATAGTAGAGGTGAAGAGTTCTGATTTTCTTGACGTGGCTAATGTTCTCTCGACTCAATCCGTGACTACTGTAAAAAATGAACAGAAACAGATCAAACCCTTTGGCTATTTGCTATTTGGTTCAAGAATCATTTAGGAACTCAACAAATAAGCCTGGTCAAAAACAGCTGCAGTTACAATTTATCTTACAAACCAATAGAAAACATTGACCAGAAGAAACAATTTCGAAAGGATTTTGAAAACAATTTTGATAACAATAAACAGGTTTAGACTGAACTCGCTTCACAAGACAAGAAAACACGGCAGAGTGTAAACAATGCTCAAAGATGTTTACAGCAACGGTTACCAATAGTGGCCGCTCAAGAAGAAACAACCGCAGAAGAACAGCAACATGCACGTGCAGAAGGTCGTCCACAAAGAACACAAATCTGGCATCTAAGTTAGCTAGTGGCATAGAAAATTAGAGTTGCAAGAACTCTTATAATTACACTTTTACTTTGTGGCAGCACACTGTGAGGCCTAACTGCTCAGGAAAGGGCAGCCGCTGTTTCATGGCAGATGGCCCCCACGTATCTGAAAAGTCGGTTGCTCGATTTACGCGTCGTTTTCTTATTTGCCTCCCTATTTGTGTGACGCAAAATGTCATGAAGCAGTGATGATGACGTCACTAAATAAAAATGGCGTGAACGGACCAAAAACAAGAAGGAAAGTTAAGCAATTATCCATACTGTGTGCGTGTTCAACATTCAAAACCGTGGTCGCACAACTGTGTACTTCAAAGGATAGCAGTTAGCAGTAGCAACATAAGGAGGAAAAACACAGTCAAATGTCAGAGTCAAACACGTCAGGACCCAATAAGTAAAAACCGCCAGTCGAGGATCGTCAGTCACTAAGTCAGGCCGGCAAACTATGTCAAGGAAAGAGGAAGGAAACGGGTCGAAGTCATATCAGTCTCGTCAGAGTCAGAGTCCAAAACAAAAATACAAGATGAAAGGAAAAAGAAACTAGACTGCTATCTTTCCAAATAACACAGGTTGAGCCAAAACAATCAATCTCTAGAGAATCTCTTTGTCTTTCCTGCCACTAGCACAGGGGCAGGAACAAATGGCATGGTCCACGACGGGTGCAGGCTCGCTTGTGGCTGACAAGTCCAATATGAGACAGGCAGATCCGACCGCAGGAGTTGCAGATGAAAGTCTGGTCTGGGCTGAATGCTGGGATTTCTCGGATCCTCCTTCTTCTCCTTTTGTCTTCAAGGCTGGCCCTTGGGTTGTTTTTGAAGGATGTGACAGCCTGGTGGATGGTATGCCTCCAGGCCTCGCGATCAGCAGTGAGAGTACAGCTAGACTACTGGAGGTGGTTGTTGAGGTAAACATATGCGGTGCAGCAATAAACTGATTGCCACATCCCATGTTCGACCCCTAAGAATCGACTCTACACTCATCTACCAATCAAAGTAAAATATCAGCCTGTAAGTGACCGCTTGTGGACATGGGACTTGAGTCCTGTTGAGGCAAGTTTTTAGAGGACAACGCTCTGTGGACAGGGATTATTAAAGACTCCCTGTACGATTCGTAAACGGTGATTAACTAGGGAAATCATTACTTGACTTGCACAAACCAAAAACATGTTCTGCTTCAGTAATGTGATTCACTGTTGAACGATCAATGCAAAAAATACCACCGATGACCGCTAAGAGGCAACAGGAGACATGTGAAATTGAAAGGCAACCATAAGTTGTAGAAGCTGCGGCAGATACCATTATATCCTCGGAAGATGATGGTCATTTTCGCAACGATATCAGCATGTATGATTTTATTCCTGTATTACAATTTGAGAATGTCTTCGCGGCGAAATGTAAGTCGTGCGTTCAAATCGTATTCATTGTATGCATCTAACAGACAATATTTCTTGCGGAATGTTCGCTGCCTTCCCAAACTTCCTCGAAACACCTGCTTGACAAAAGTCTGTTGACCATCGTGTTTGCTTGACGGTGAACTTGAATGGGAACGAACCGCGTGCAGTGTCAAATACTTCGAGAATGAGTGTGAACAAGCCTTGCGCAATTGATCCACTTTGGTTCCGATCTCTGAAGCATCACTGGAAGTCCAGTTACGAGTTGAAACATTTATCACAGACAGGATTACGTTTTTATACACTTACCAGTCAATTTATACCAGTACAATTCCACGTCAAACTTTCGAGTCGAGAACTGCTTCCCCGCAATTAGAATGTGATGTAGTCAGTGAGTTCTCTCCCTAGATTTAAGTCGACTAAAAGACAGTTGAGAGAGGGTGGGACGTGAATTAACTTTACGCACAATTGTGTTAACTTAGTGAAGATGAGACCTCCCATGCACGCTGACTTAGAGATTCGTTGAGCTGAGCACGCGACCTCGAACTGAAGTCTGACTTAAGTCTCCCTATGCACACTGCCCCTACACTAGTGGTTTTCTAGCCAGTGACCTGACATAGCTTACAAAGACTGATAGGATGTAAACCTCCATTCGTTTATTTATTCTGGAGGCCATGTAGTGTCACCGTGTGACTACACTACAACAGTATGGTACTGCACAACAATACTGCAAGTGTGCAGCTAACCTTGGGTTGAGGCACATGGGCATTAACATGCGCTAGTCAAGGAGACAGTGCTACCAAAAAATCTTTTGGCATCAGGGGAGATTTTATGAAAACCGTAATCCATAAATCCTTGCAAAATCGAGAGTCTTAACTAACTGGATGACAGTTCCATTAAGGGAAAACTCATTCCTGCTTTTTCAATTCTGAAAAAAAGTGAATTACCTCATGACGCATGAGGTTACCATCGACTCCAATGGGGTGGCCTGGAAAACTATCCATTAGTCGTTGATTTATTTTGCGCGGATTGAATAAAACGTATTGAGAGCGTTCAGTATCCAGTGACCTATTTTTTAAAAGCACGACCATAGATAGTGAGCAGTTTCCTATGCTTTGCGTCGAACTAATTTGTTCTTTCCCTGCACATCATTCCTGTCTGCTTCACTGAAGCCAATGAGTCTTTTCAAAATGGAGGTCAGAATTCTCATTTAGCGGTTAAGATGTATATCTGTAGTTGCTCACGACTAGCGGGAACAGTGCTCCAGGCTGGGCAGATCTTCATACAATAAACACAATACAATACAATGCAATGCAATGCAATACAATGCGATGCAATGCAATGCAATGCAATACAATGCATCTTTATTACTGCTGTAGCAGAATATGATGCGTCCACCACATACATACATAGGTGAAACTTGCCAAATACGAGCCACTTGCCAAGCACCTAGGCACACAGGGAGTCAAGACCACAGTGTTGACAGCAGAGATTGGGGCAAGAGGCTGCGTGGGGTACTCCGCATACAATGTCTGCAGGCAGCTCGGCCTCCCAAAGGAGACTGAGTACAAAGTTCTTGAGGACCATGGCTGAGGCATCAGAGAGGGCCTCCTGCTTGATTTGGCTAAAGAGAAACATGGGAGAAGGCGGTGCGTCAGAGGGCAACTAGGGGACAGTCCAGGCAGTATAAGGGACATATTAGGTGGAGGGGCTTTCTTCTTTCGATATTCTGCGCCAAAGCAAGGAAGACCATCGCCCAGTGTGCCTGACGACTGACGGGCACTTGGGACTATGACCCAGGTGTGGCCCACCACCCCCAGAGAGTGTCAGGAAGACAGGGCCGAAACACTTGAAGACGAGGGCGTCTCGCTTCTCATGAAGTTTCTTGTTCTCATACATACATACATATCAAAACACTTTATTGCAGGAAATTGATTACATTCATCAAGAGCAATATCAAAGGAATGCAAGCGTTACCGCCTTCCACTTCGATGGCCTCATGGATAACTGAGCATGTTGGAGCTTTATGACGTTATTCTATTATACAACATTCGCCATGTATGATTGCATTTGGCCCTCTCTATATGTAACTATATCTCTTAAATTCTCTTCCACTCTCTCTGTATTTCTCTGTTTCTCTGTACTTCATTCTGTACCACTCATAGTCTCTCCGTCATTGTTTGTCCGTCCCTCCATCCACCCATATGTCTGTCCATCTGTCTGTCCGGCTCTGTCCGTCAGCTTGTCTCTGCCACCCTGTGGGATTCTCTCTCTCTCTCTCCCGTTACCCGCCGCCGTTGTTGCTGCCTGTACCCCGTTGTACTCGCTACAAAATAAGCCAGCCTACAACTGACTGCATCCCCCACTACCCCTCTTTCGATTGAGCTTGATGCGTGTTATCCCGGTAATTTATCGCCTTCTCTTGTTTGATTGTATTGTCATTTATATTTCGTGCTTTGCGCAGGTTTGATATGGCGTGTTAGCTTATCAGCGCAACGTTAGGTTTTGTGTTACTTTATTTCTAAGTGCAATTTGTGTGTATCTGTTAATCCTTATAGGCTAGACTTAAGTTTTGCGCTTCTATTTAGTTACTTTGTGATACAGGTAGATTTCGTTGCTAGGCATCGGACGTTACGTCATCAGTGGTGCGACGTCAGATTTGGACGGGGAAAAGAAAGGTATGTACGGATACTAGGGCAGACACGTTCACATAGCCTTTCACTGACGAACGAGCCTACTTGGCCCCGAAAGCTCTGGAATTAAAAAAAAATTGTAGTTGGACAAAGGTCTCCATTACTTCTTTTCTACTAGTCACTCCTTACATTAGCGTGACCCCTGGCTAGTGAGCCGTTCTCTCCCTCTGGCATCTGAAGTGTGACATTTTGACTATAAATCTTATATTTCCTCTCAAGTAAGACAATCACTTGAAGCGGCATATGATTCATTCAAAAGACTGTGTTATGCTGAATGAGGCAACATTTGTAAGAAGTAATTTCAAAGCGAGTTAAGTTAAATAATCTCTCCTCTCTGCCAAATTGAAGCACGAACCCAGGAACCAGGATTAGGAACTGGGAACTAATCTACACCCTGGCTCCTGTGAGGTCCGTGCATTCCTTTCTTAAGGGGGAACGGCACACAAGAAGAGAGAGACCACTGCCACCACGGTCTAGAGAGATCACTGCCACCACGGTCTTGGGTTGGTCCAGGCCATGTCATCAGGTCTCGGACCAGCCAGGAGCTCCTGTACCCATGGGTTAATAAAGTTGTGGAAAGCTGCTACAATTTTGTCTCATACCTGCGCCCTGCTACCATCATGCCTTATTCCACTCCACCACATTAGAATCAGTTGGTTCCACATCAAGTGATGTACATGAACACCGAGCACGAATCAGAATGAGACGCTATAATCATAAGATACACTATACAGCATTAGGGGGGGGGGGGAATTTTAAAGGCGATGGAGCCTTTACAAAAAGGTAACAGAGTCTCAGATATATAGAAATGTTGCAACACTGGGCTAACAGATTTATCTGCAATGCCTCTCATTTGTAGTCCTAGGCATCTGTCAGTTGTGTCCTTGTACGGATCCTGGCTCTGAAGTTGTTGCAGGGATGCAGACTCCACCACGGCTGTGCAGTCCAATCCTGGACTGGTCTTTGTCACAGCATTTGCACGTGAACGTGCTAGTGTCATTCCGGTGTGTCCTGTCTTTCCGTCGAGTGTATCTCTCCTCTGATCTCCGGAGTCTCATTCCTCCCTCCCTCAGTCTGTTCCATAGGCCACCTCTCCAACTGGTTCGGTCCTAGGCAGGGCTATTCCAACCCGAGGTGCTGTCACCAGGCGCCTTCAGGTTACGCTTGAACACATGTATGTCCATGTGTCGCAGCTGTGGACGACAAGTTAATCTCCTGCATGCTGACAGTCTACCACGTAGGTCTTTGGGATTCCACTTTGATCATTGGATGGACATGCCTCAGCTATCTTTTCACCACTCTGGAATAGATACGGGTACCTGTGAGGACAGTAACGGCTTACTATTGGCCCTGCTTATGGTCAAAGACATTTAATCAATTGGTTCCCAGGCCTATGAGATGGTGCTTGTATCTGACCATGTCCGTCCCATCTGTCTATTCTTATACTCCGCACCGGTGCTAAGGGAGATGCCCGATTCCTAAAGGCCGTTTTACATGAAGTTTCACGCTTCGGTCTGGATGTGGCTAGCGACTGAATGCTTGGTACAGTCGCTGGCATCATCGATAGCTAGTTTGTACACGTTTCTATATCACCTTGCTTCGCCCATTGGCAAGTCTATATGTAAAG
>JAWQFJ010018210.1:15000-17500 GCA_034096865.1 Theodoxus fluviatilis
GTTTCTTTGACGAGCTCGTCTTCTGTCCTCCTGGCGTAGCAGGTGGACTGTTGGCTCTCAGGTATCGGAAGAGAGAAGGATTGCAGCAGCACAGGGAAAGCGAACCATACAGAAGGGCAGGGCTGACAGCATCCCTACTGCCTCATCCCCTCACGTGTGCCCAATATGTGAGAGGATCTTCGGGACCATATACGCCTTATCAGCCACCTGTGGCCCCCATCATACCTCAGTCATAGACAACGGATGAAGACATGGCCTTCTTCACCTCCGAAGGACGAGCCAGAAGAGAAAATCTTATGTCCCACAGATCCCTTGCACTTTTGAACTTCTCTGAATAGGACGGAGGTGGTGGGTGGGGGTGCGGAGGTTTGAGGGGGATTCAAGAGGGAGGGGTGTGCAACGGGTACAGCTGACGCCTAATTTTCAGGGCAGTGCACACGTTTCTTCGTGCGTCACGGGGTTGGAAATCTGGCACTTGATGACGACCCGGACAGCTGGAGAGAAGCTGAAATTTCATTACCACCATCCTCACACTTGCGACCAGTTCACAGCGGCAGTGAGCCTGAATAATGAATGGGACACAGGTCGTGCGCTGGGCGGCCAGGCACGTGCTGTCCCCGGTGCCACCATGGGAAACGGAGCTAAAAGATTCGCGTCTCACCCTGCAAATTTGATTTAGCCAGGGCATCCCCCTTGCCCTCCCCCGTCCTCTCCCCCGTCCTCTCCCCCGTCCTCTCTCCTCCTCCCATCTCCCGCCACCTCCCTTTTCTCTGCAGTTCCTTGTCCTCCCCTCCCCAGCCATCCTTACCCTTCACTTCCTTCTTATAACCCTACGCCCACCTCCATTCACTAGAATTCCACCCTCTACGGCCTCTCCTCTCTGCAATACCCCCCCCCCGCCAACTCAACCCCCCACCCCGCCCCTCCCCATGTAACCCAATCCCCCACTCCACCCTCCTGACTATTTCCCCTATCACACCACCATCCACTGGATACCCCCTCCCCCCACCCAGTCCCTTCTCTCTGCAGTCCCCCACCCTATATACCGTCCTCCCCAAACCCATCCTCCATCCCCTTAATGACAATGACCCTTCAACCATCCTCCATCGGAACACCCAGCGCCACACCCCTCCCCGTCTCTCCTGTTGTAGTCCCCACCCTCCCAAACCTCCCACCTATTTCGCCATCATTACACTACCTCCGTTCCCCGTTCCTCCCACCCCCACCCCCACCCCTCTCCATTTTCTCCTCTCTGGCATCATCAATCCGTCCGTACTCATCCAACCCAACACCCCACCCCATTTCCCATCAATACTGTACCCCTACCCCCACCCCATCCCACCCTACCCCGCCCAACCCCACCCCACCACACCCCAAGAGACAGGAGGGAGTGCGGCTGCATTTTACACCTCCTCCCTGAGGAATACCTCCGCTGAATGAATGCACAGATGTACTGGCAGTGGTCCGCTTTTCGTCAAGAACATTCACCCTGGTCAGTGTGGCATCGGATGTGCTGTGGTTGTTGTTGTTGGTGGTGGAGGTGGTGGTGATGGTGGTGGTCGTGGTGGTGGTGGTGATGGTGATGGTGGTCGTGGTGGTGGTGGTGGAGGTGGTGGTGATGGTGGTGGTAGTGGTGGTCGTGGTGGTGGTGGTGATGGTGATGGTGGTCGTGGTTGTGGTGGTGGTGGAGGTGGAGGTGGTGGTCGTGGTGGTAGTGGTGGTGGTGGTGACGGTGGCGTAGGCGGTGGAGGTAGTGGTAGTGGTAGTAGTGATGGTGGTGGCGGTGAAGGTGGCGGTGGTGATGGAGATGGTGGTAGTGGTAGTGATATTGTAGTTGTGGTGGAGGAGGAGGTGGTGTTGGTGGTGGTGTTGGTGGTGGTGGTGGTGGTGGTGGTGGTGGTGGTGGTGATGGTGGTGGTGGTGGTGGTGGTGATGGTGGTGGTGGTGGTGGTGGTGGAGGTGAAGGTGGTGGTGGTGGTGATGGTGATGGTGGTGGAGATGGTGGTGATGGTGGAAGTGGAAGTGGTGGTAGTGGTGGTGGTAGTGGTGGTAGTGGTGGTGGTAGTAGTGGTGGTGATGGTGGTGGTGGTGGTGGTGGTGATGGCGGTGGTAGTGGCGGTGACCGTGGCGGTGGTGGTGGTGGTGGTGGTGGTGGTGGTGGTGGTGGGGAAGGTGGTGGTGGTGGCGGTGGTGGTGGTGGTGGTGATGGGGGTGGTGTTGTGGTAATGGTGGTGGTGGTGGCAATGGTGGTGGTGGTGGTGGTGGTGGTGGTGGTGGCGGTGGTAGTGGCGGTGACCGTGGCGGTGGTGGTGGTGGTGGTGGTGGTGGTGGTGGTGGTGGGGAAGGTGGTGGTGGTGGCGTTGGTGGTGGTGATGGTGGTGGTGTTGTGGTAATGGTGGTGGTGGTGGTGGTAATGGTGGTGGTGGTGGTGGTGGTGGTGGTGACAGTGGCGGTGGGGGTGGTGGCAGTGGTAGTGGTAGTGATGGTGTGGCGGTGACGG
>JAWQFJ010018210.1:30000-31777 GCA_034096865.1 Theodoxus fluviatilis
AGAGGCGATCAGCCTTCTCACGACTGACTGACTGACTGATTGGCTGAATGACTGACTGTCTGATTGACTGACTGACCGACCGACCGACTGAATTTTTTAGGCCTCTCAGGCTTTGTAGGCAACAGGGGCTCTCCTGGCTTGTGGTGTGGCCGAGTGGTTAGCGCGCTGAACCTGCAGTCGCTTGCAGCTAGCGGGTGCTGTGTTCAAAACTGCGCTTATTCTAGAGTTGCATCCTTAAGCAAGGTGCGTTATTCACATTGCCTCTCCCCACCCAGGAGTAAAACGGTTACCTGTGAGGTAGCAGTTGGAAAATTGTGAACGATAACATAAGCGCGTTTATCCGTACCTTCTTTGCATGCTACCCAGGAAATTGAGATGTATTGGAATGATAAAAAGAGGTAGCTCGATGACCAGGGGGTAAATGTATGCGGTTTGAGCATCCATAAATGGGTGGAAAAGTCGCAATAAAAAGAGCACCTTTACTTTACCTTACGACGGGAAGTCGAAGTCCACAAAGTTCAGTGGTTGTTTTCAAAAACTGTTTTCAAGCACTGGCCGATACATAGTGACAAAATCAGTATTCATAATTTGCTGGGTTTTGTGGTTTTTTGTTTTTAGTGGTTTGGGTCCTAAGCCCGGCTGAGAAAGGAGGAAGGTTGGACGAAGGGTTAGCACCCTTTCTCTGTTTAAAAAAAACAAAAAAAAAAACACCGCTACAGAAACGCAAACAAGGAGTTCAACAGACACTTCGGTACTGGGAGGGGATGAATCTCCAGCTAGAGGTGATATGACGCCGGGTAGTGAAAGCCAGACTCTGGAAGCTGCCAGGCCGACGACCATCATCTCTACCAGGACCACCATCAACATCGGAACATGGAATGTGCGCACCATGTTCGAAGTCGGAAAAACAGCACAAGTAGTAGCAGAGATGAGGAACTACAACATCAGCATCCTATGCATCAGCGAGTCTAGATGGACTGTTCTCAGGACACGAGGATGAGAATGCGCCACGCACCCAGGGAGTGGCCTTCATACTTTCCAAGGCTGCCCAGGGAGCACTCATCGGATGGGAAGCACACGGCCCAAGACTCATCACTGCCTCCTTCAAGACAAAGAATATCAACGTGAACATCATTCAGGGTTATGCCCCTACAAGATCGAGCCCACCCCACACCCAGCAACAGGCCCGTGGCCATTTCCCACAGTCTTCCCCGAGAATCCTGCACTCATCTACCAGTCAGAAAATTCCGCACCTAGCCCTATTCAGCAATTCTTCTGACTATGAAATAGTTTCATTATGCGCTACATCATGCCAGAAACGGCTCAACAAATGATGTTTGTTTGGCCTCGGTGGCCGAGTGATTAGCGCTTAACATGTAGTAGCTTGCGGCTAGTGGGTAAGGTGTTTGAAGCTGCGCGGTTCCCAGAGTTACATCCTTGCGCAAGATGCTTAACCAGTATTGCTTCTTCTTCAGGAGTAAGACCGGGTACCTGAGAGAGCAATGTTGACAAATTGTAGTGCTATTAACCCTTGTATATGTCCTACTTTACAAATGTGTCCCACACCAACTATCTCCTTTAGCCGTGTTGTCCTGCAATATGGGGTGCCAAGAGAAGAAAAAAGGCAGAGCCGATACGAAAGACTTGCTCGCAAAAACAAAACAAACACGTGGGTTTGTTTTACTGTTGTTGTTTCTTCTTTTTTTTTCCAGCAAAATTTCTTCTCGTTTCTTGTTTGCCCCACACTCGACTCTTTCAGGCATTGTGACGTACCTTA
>JAWQFJ010018211.1:0-12500 GCA_034096865.1 Theodoxus fluviatilis
ATTTCACAGGAGATTTCAACAAATCCTTCCCAATAATAAATCAATTTGTGCAGGAATATTTTCTAAGTTTCAAAGTAACTATTTGTAAGCTGGGGCTGAAACCTATGCTAACCTATTTAAACAAGGGCAAAGATTTTTTTTTTTCTCCAAAGAATAGACCTCACCTCAGAACTATACAGGAGGCATAGCCGTATAACTGGAGACGGCCCCTAGTGAACACAGAACCACAAAACACATTCACACTCACTTTTCAGAAGTAAACAGAAATAGCTTCATTCAATGAAATTTTCACTTGAATATTTTGCCTAATTCTAAAATGTCTGATAACGTCATCAACTATCAAGGTTGAAGAACGAGTGACGTCAATAATTAACCTTTGAAGACTAATAATTTTTTAACACAGAGAGAACAGGGTCACCAAATGTCACGTACTGGGGTTTTGTTTTTATGTGCCAAATAAACTGCAAACTGATGAACAGATGTAAATGTATTTACTCCTTTTTAGAATGTAGCGTGTTCTTTCTCTGTTTACTATAAATTCTATTTTACACACTCACATCATTCAGCTACAATCAGACAGGCACAAAGATGACACACCAATTTGATTTTCTTTGCCCTTGTCCCTTTAATAATTGCACACACACACAAAAATCCAATCAAGCAATATTAAAAATGAAGTCTGTCACAGTCTACTAATTTCCAGACTTCGAGTCTCTAATAAATAAATGAGCGGTCATCAATCCATCCTGTGACTGCTCATCAGTCTCCACTCCAGTCTCCCATTTTCATTTTTCAGTCATTGTTTAAACAACATATTACTTCCGACCTTAGTCCATGTCGTTCTTCAGTGGGTTTGCTATCGTCCCGATAGGTCCAGCACTTTTACCGACTTCAGTGGGTTTTCTGTCGTCCGCATCTCTGCCGGCGCATTCCGCGGTGACGGTTCGACGAGGAGGTCACTTAAGTCCCTGGCGACAGGTCCTGCACTGGTACCACTCTTCAGCGTTGCGACGCGTCCGCCACAGTGATGCATGAAGATGGGAGTGTCTTTAATTCAGGCTATATCTCCAGCCTGGCAGCTGCACAAAAAGTTTCACATCATAAGACACTTATAATCACATCCATTCTTCCTTCTCTTTCCTCTCTGAATCCTCATTGTTTGATAGCCACTCATTCTTAGTGATACTATTCACACCTTTTTCTTATAAATTCTAAATTCACTTTCACTCAACAATTTTCACATTCATTCCCCTATTATGTCTATGCTATGACAATATGCATTCAGCCCCAAATACTGAACAGCTAGAAAACACAGCATAGATCTCATTTCATGATAACGGTTGACATGAGCCGTTGAATCACTGATTTGCAAAACATCGTCTGTCTTTCAATTAATACCATCAGTTTTATAAATTGCTATAATATTATGAACACATCAATCATTGCTCAACAATAGAAAGAACAAAATATGCACAATACCTGTACAATACAGCTTTACTGATGAAGGCACGATGCAGCACTTCATCTCACGAGGTGTATTTCACCAAAGCACATAAGACACTAATCTCCAATGCAAATACAAATTTAATTACGTAGGCTAAATCAGCCTGACGTCACTTGACGTACCAATGCAAACAAACAGCACGTGGTTTGTAAAATCAAACCAGGTCACTCCAAGCATAAAAACCAATGTACAAATTATTTCAACAACAACCATTTTTATTCAACAAAATAATTAACTCTCCACTTGTCACAGGAAGCTTTCGGCGGGCATGCATATAAGTACCATCCAATCGATTTCACCATACTTAGAAGCAAGAGGTATTTCTTTACTCCTCGTAGGAATGTACCTGACCATATCTAAAATGGGTATGGGGTATATACATTTAACATTCTCGGACTTCTCGGTTTTTCGATCAGTCATTCATAACGTTATTAATGTTACATGCAATCACATACGATAGTTATGAAGATATAGAAGGGAAATTAGCAAAAATCCTCAAATAGGCAATTCTACCCTAGTATACCTTTGTTTGCTGTTTTCAAGAAATACTGATTTTGATTTGCTGGGTCGCAAGTATTTGACGACAGTGAAAAATTGATGACGTAGCTCTGTCACCTTTAATATCGGTGCGCTTTTCGACACATAAGAGAAAATCAGTCATGAAAAATTAAGTATGAAATTAATGATGGACCTTTGGTTCTAAAGCTGTTTTCAGAATGCAATATTTGTTATTTTGTAGGCCAGAAAAAAAGTACCCACTGCACAATGGTTGTCATGGTACCTTTTTTGTCTGCAGCCACGTGAGCATTTGCAAAACATTCACAGACAAGCTAACCTTTTGGTTGCATAGATTGAATTTGTTCGTCAGCCTTGGTGATGGAAAACGGTATCAGATGGTGTTATTAAAACGCATCGCCTTGTATCTACTTCTGACTCTACAGTGCCAGGTATAAAAATGATTAGTGCTTACGTTGAAAGTTTCAATTCACATATGTCTTTGTCCGTCACAAAAGTTGCAGATGATGATGGGGATCATGTTTGAGCTTGATTGACTTTGCAGGTGTCGATGAAACGGATGCCTCTTTACACTTAAACCTGTTTGTCTGCTTTTCCGAACGCAGAATAACTGAGGTTAATATTCACAATTTAGTCGATCGGTCATAAATTGTATGACGTATGTCTGCTTCAGTGATTCAGCACTTTTTGTGTGTGTGGATATTTGATGATGAGCAGAGTGAAGGAAAGTACACACGTCTGCATCAAAGAGCCTTTTCTACTTAAATATTTCTCTCTTTTTTCCCCAGTACATAGTGCGAACATTTAGACATTTTGTAAAAGTGTTTATGGAAAAAATGTTAACCCTAGTCACTCCAGGAATCGACCCATTTCTCAATGCATATGATCTTCTAGTCTATCTTATAATTTGATAGTATTGTCGTGCACAGCTACATGACGATACATGTCAGATAACGGATACATTTACACCCAATAGGTACTTACTTGCGCTAACATTTCAAAAGGTATCGTTGGCAATTCAACGTTGAGGCGTTAATGAACAAAACTTTTTATGGTTTTCCTGCAAATATAAGCATGCTGCAAAGAATGATATATCGTTTCTATTTCCACCAGTGGAAAAGGTTTCTCAAACCCTGCTAATGATATGGTATGTTAACAGATACTTAACGTCGGATGGATGTCATCTTTCAATGTCGTGTGAAAGTGCTTGACGTCCCATTTATCTCTGTCACTCACTCTCTCTTATCCCCCACTTTTCATGGAAGTAATCCAAACTCACAACTCCACCACAATTTAAAGCTCCAGCTTCTACACAACTTCACCCCCCACCCCCACCCCACCCCTCTACACCCCCCCTCCCCCAACTCCCCATCCTTTTCCATGAAACTACCATGACTGCCTGACAATTCTCACTCCAAGCATATTTGCTTTCTTTCATAAATACCATACTCATCCTTTCATACACGCTTGTCTTCTCACAGATGTCTCTTCTACCATGTCATGTACATTATGCTCCTTCCATCTGTATGTCTGTGTCTGTGTGTCTGCTTGTGTGTCTGTGCAATGTGTCCTGTGTCTGGTGTGTGTGTGTGGTGTGTTGTGTGTGCGTTGTGTGAGTGTGTGTGTGTGTGTGTTGCTGTGTGTGTGTGTGTTGTGTTGTGTGTGTGTGTGTGTGTGTTTTGTGTGTGTGTGTGTGTGTGTGTGTGTGTGTTTGTGTGTGTGTGTGCGTCTGTGTGTGTGTGTGTTTGTGCTCGCACGCGCACGTGTATGTGCCAGCATTCTACACGTCTCTCACTCCTTCAAGTTCCCGGCCTCAACGCCCTCCTCCTCGCCCAACTCCCCAACCTTTTCTTCCCTTCTCCCCATACCCATCCCCACCCCCGACCTCATCCCCCACCCCCACACCAACTCCTCATCCACTCTTAATCCCCCTGTCCCGTTCTCTTCCTCGACCTTCTCAGCTGCTTTCCTGCCTGCCATTTCTACACCTACTCCCAACCTCACCCAACCCTTCCCTCCACCACCACCCCGCCCCTACCATTCCTCTGCCTTCTTTGCTCCTTTTTCCTTGATTCCAATCGTCAACAAATCCCCTCCCCCATCTCCAGTCCCCTTCCCACACCCACCCATTTCCTTCCCCCTCTGTCTGTCCCCTCTTTTCCTCTCGGCCGTCGCTTCTCTCTGATCCTTATAATTATTCTGTTTCTCACCCCTTCCTCCACCCCCAACCCCCTTCCCCCTCATCACCATTTTCTTCCTCCCCGTTTTTTTTTTGCCACCCCCCACAGTCCACAGTTTTTCCACCCTCTTCTACCCTTCACCCCACCCCCTCTCATTCTACCATTTTCATCGCTCCTTACGCCCCCCTCTCCCCACTGCCTCACGCCTCCCCCCTCCCCCTTTCCTCCTTCCCTTCATCCCCTTTTCCTTCATGCAGCCCTATTTCCCTCTCCAGTCTTGTCTGGGCGTGTTGTGGTAGGTGGTCGCGCTGCGTCTGTCAGGCCCCTTTCAGCTCCTGTCCGCCGCGGCCGAGGGAGTAATTGGTTCCTGAAAGTAATAGGTCGCCCGTATTTTCCACAAACAAGATTGCCAATTGAGCAATTGTGGCCTAATCGATGTTTGGAGAGCTCAGCGGGCTCCGCGCGGGGAACTGGCAATTGGCAGCCGCAGGGGTGGAGGGATACTGCAGAGGAAGGGAGGGGGAAGGAAGGGGGGAAGGAGGAGGAGGAAGAGGAGGAGGAGGAGGGGAGGAGATGAAGGAGGGGAGAAAAAGGAGGTGAAGAAGAGGCAAGAGTTGGCTGCAGGGAAGGGAAGGTTTGAGAGAGAGAGAGAGAGAGAGAGAGAGAGAGAGAGAGAGGAGAGAGAGAGAGAGACAGAATGACAGACAGAGAGAGAAGGAGGGAGGAGAGCGGAGGGAGAGAGGAGAGGGAGGGACGAGGAGAGGAGTGAGAGAGGGAGGGAGGGAGTGGAGGGAGGGAGAGAGGAGGGAGGAGAGATGAGCGAGAAGCGAGCGAGAGAGAGAGGCGAGAGAGAGAGAAGAGAGAGAGAGAGAGCGAGAGGAGAGCGAGCGAGGGAGAGAGCGAGGGAGAGAGAGAGGGAGAGAGGGAGGGAGGGAGAGAGAGAGAGAGAGAGGAGGAGGGAGGAGGGAGGGAGGGAGGGAGGGAGGGAGGGAGGGAGGAGGGAGGGAGGGAGGAGGGAGGGAGGGAGGGAGGGAGGGAGGGAGGGAGGGAGGGAGGGAGGGAGGGAGGGAGGGACAGCCAGACAGACAGACAGACAGACAGGCAGACAGACAGACAGACACAGACAGAGAGAGAGAGAGACAGAGAGACAGAGACAGAGAGACAGAGACAGAGACAGAGACAGATGTGTCTATCATGTTAAAAGCTTTCTCTAGCTGCATCTCAAACTCGGGGGAACTCATACTTTCCAAAAATTCATTGGCCTTTGTTGAGTCCCAGTATTAGAGACAGACAGAGAGAGAGAGAGAGAGAGAGAGAGAGAGAGAGAGACAGAGGCAGGCAGAGAGAGAGAGAGACAGAGCCAGGCAGACAGATAGACAGACAGGCAGGCAGACAGACACGCAGGCAAACAGGCAGACAGGCAGACACAGAGAGACACAGAGAGAAACAGAAATCGGAGAAACACAGGAGGGCAGACAGAGAGAGAGAGAGAGAGAGAGAGAGAGAGACAAAAGAGAGAGAGAGAGGGAGAGAGAGACAGACAGAGAGACAGAGAGAGAGAGAGAGAGAGAGAGAGAGAGAGAGACAGATACAGAGACAGAGAAATGAGATAGGGGTTGTGTGTGTGTGTGTGTGTGTGTGTGTGTGTGTGTGTGTGGATGCAAGAACCGAGCGATTCCAGTGGCTGCGGAAGAGATGGCCACACTCTGGTTCTTCTGTCTTTGACAAGCGGGGAGCCAATGCTTCCAGCCACTATGTTTGCCCGGGGCAGGGTTCCGTGTAAGGGAGTCCAGATACACGCCTCTGCAATTATGATTAACTCCACCTGCCACGTCAGGCCATGTCTGGAAGTGTCAAGCACCAGAGGAGGGGTCTGCATCGAATTGGAAGAGGCGGTGGTGGGGTGAGGGGGGGGGGGGGGGGGGGGGGTAATGGGGTTGGTTGGGTAGGTGGGGTGGAGGAGTGGTGGGATGTTGTAGGCTGGGTGGAAGGGTGGTTAGAAGAGGAAAGGGGATGATGTTTTATGAGGTCGGTAGAGAGACGTGTAAGGAAGAGAGGATTAAGGGCCTTCTAAAGATTGGAAAGGGTAAATCAGTTTGAGACTCACACATGGCTCGTAGGTCGCTATATAAAACCAAATATTTACCCTTTCTTCTATAATTGTAATGTGGTCATGTGGATATGGGGTGGGGGATAGTTATGCAGCCTTGGGATGGTGGTTGGTGGAACTGATAATATCAGAATAATATGACAGATTTTGTACATGTTTTCATTGTAACAAAATTGAGGATTCTTCGGAGAGAAAAGATTCGTGAGGATATTATTGTCATGAAGAATAATTACCAGTGAAATCTACTCGTTTTATGTCAGTGTAAGCAAAATAATGAATATTGCTCTGCGAATTTTTATTTTTTTATAGGTTGGGTTTTGTTTTTTTTCTCCATTCGCCTGTCCGTGTTGCATGTGCGCGCACTAACATAGATACGCATATAACACTTTTTCGTGGTGAGACAGAAATTGGGCTAGCATAGAGTGAATACATCTGAAAGTCTGGCTAAAACAACCAGTTATATCTTTAAGTGTTCTGTAAGAATAGCAGTCTGTTGGTTATGAGTCCCTTCGAACACCGCGCAAATCCATAATCATTATAGTAGTCGAAGGAAAGCTTATTAAAAAGACAGATTTCCTTTTTGTAGGCTCCTCATGGAACCTCTACCTTCGAAACGTAATACGGGCATGACGTGTGAACAATTTAAGAAATAAATGGTTGATTTACCAAATAAAAACTGCCGTCATTTCTCCCATCTCAAAAATCTACTTTGATAGTTATTCTTGAGTACGTTCACCTGTTTTTCCGCTCCTTGTGGGTTGGAGGTAAGAACTGACTCACCGCGTCTCCCCTTACTCGATTTGTAGCCAAAAATATCAACTAGGGAAATGGCGACTTGATCATCATCTGACTACCTGGATTGACTCTTTTAATTAATGCCTTACGTCCCTACGAAGGCTGCAAGGCCGTAAACCTCCATTCATCAATGTCATTTTCACTACATTTTCCTCGTTTCTTGCATTGCAGGTGTGGTTCCAAAACCGGCGTGCCAAGTGGCGCAAGCGCGAGAAGGCCATGGGTCGGGAAAGCCCTAACTACCTTCACGGGGGAGAGGGGGGAGGGGGTCAGCCCATGCTGCCCGCACCCCTGAGTCTGCAGGGGTCAATGGAACCCTTCTGGTCGGGACGTCTGCAGCACCTGACGGGCATCAACCCGATGCTGGCCCTGCAGCAGCCCACCTTGTCCTCTGCCATTGCCAACCAGTACCTGACTCAGAGTCGCATGGCCTCCTTCGCCGCCATGTTGCCCAACTGCCTGGTGGGTCCTGGGGGATACGGCATGCCCCCGGGGATGATGATGGCCGTCTCCCACCACCCCCCTGTCAGCAACGCCGCTCCCCTCAACCTGGCGGCCCCACGGTACTTGGACGCGGAGCAGATGGAGCGCAAGTCCAGTATTGATTCCCTGCGTCTGAAAGCGCGGGAACACTCGGCCTCCGTAGAGCAGATCCAGATGAACAGACTGCAGTCAGCGCAGCACGACATGGACAACGTCTAGACTGCAATGGGACACATGCTGTGTGGTGCTCCTTGTTATGTCCTTGTGTGTCTGACACGACTGACTGGTGGGACCGTCGTGTATCATTTGTGAAAGAGAAAAGGATGACTTACATAAAAGCATTGTGTTGTGTTGTTTAGTTCTTTGGGGGGTTGCGTGTGTAGAACAGATCAATGAATGACTTTGGAGACGTATGTGAAACGTGTCGTGGTGATTTGTACTCATATGTGATATGTAGAATAGATATGGATGGTAGCACGTCGTGAATTCAGCTATGACTTTTCTTCTAGATTCTGATGCCAAAGAGTGAAGGATGCACTCTTTTCATTGGGAATGTACGCCATGTTTGGGGGTTTAAGCAATCTCACGAAAACATCCATAACTGCACCAACGCTAAAGACTGATTCATAGCATGACTGTCATCACCAGCAACACTACGAAATAATACTGTCGATGGGAAGGAAGCAGTCTCCTCCGTGGATTTGAGCAGACAGCTGTATCAGTTGTTCATGTGGATCAAAGGGGAATCTCATCGAGCTGTCAAAAGAAATGAATTGATTCGTTTTATTGTTATACTGGAAAGTTTGCTACCAAGTCTCCGCCACATTGCGTTTTAACAGATTCGCCCCTTAAGAAGATATGACCGTGAACAGACACTTAAAGTTTTGAAGTCGTCAATATTTCAATGGATTTTGTAGTATCACCCTTTTTAACTTTTGCTTGTCATTGATTTGTTTGTTGTGTTTTCTTCTCTGATGCTCTGTGCTATTGTTGTTTTGATATTTAGCCTTTTTAGGATGAGATAATGGGAATCTCCTACGACGGTTCATGCCTGGTTTTTCTTTGATGCTCATCCTTCGGAATTTCGGCTTTGTGTTTCTAGTCTGTCGTAGTGATGACTTGTAAACAGAACTTGAACTTCGATCAGACCAAGTGTGATCCTTGTTTGATTACACCTTTTTCGCTTTCGTTATCTAGTTCAATTCGCTTGCTTCTACAAGGCAGGGAAGATTTTGTTCACGCCTACTTTTTCCACCTCAAAATTTGTTTTTAATTTGATGTGGGGTTTTGTAATGCACACTCGCAAATGTACAAACACAGCGCCAGCTCATATCAAACCTGTTCTGTGTAGTTTTACCTGTTCCTTTGCACATTTACGCAACACTTTCCTCTGACACCCCTCCCCCTCCCCCCCCCCACCCCCTCCCCCCTCCCGACACCTCCTTTTTCATTTCAATGGATAGAGCAGTATGACGGATAATGTGCTTGTTCAGGATCTGCCTTGTGGTGCAGTAAAGTATCAAACTTTCTTTCAAAACCCAACCAAGTATAAGCTTTCTAGATAAACGCAAGTGTACTTATTCGGTTTGGAAAACCTTTAGTTATATTTCTACATTGACAAAAATAGGGGTGTATACTCTTTCTGCAAAAAACAAATGTTGCGAATAAGTCTGTATTTATTTCACTATAGTGCGGATACAACTGCCGTGTAGTCTTGTTTTTGTTTCTTTTAAAGAACTGGTAAAGTCTTTGCTTATAAACATGAGTTTTTGTCATTCTATTTGGTCTATTTTGTAATGTACTTTAAGTTGTCTAGATTGTCATCTTATCTGCAGCTATCTGAATCCATCTGTCTGTTTTTCTCTCTAGCTCTCTGTGTTCTGTGCCTGTCTGCCTGCCTGTCTGCCTCCTCGCCAGACTGAGTGAACGTCCGTTTGTCTGACGGCCTACCCTCTACCTGTTTATTTGTCTGTCACCTCTGCAGTATGTCAGCCCGACTACTTTTCTGCCTTACTCCCTTCACCTCCCCCCTCCCCCCTATCTCCCCCTTTCTCCCTCTCTCTCTCTCTTCTCTCTCTTTCACTCTGTCCCCCCACCTACACCCCCCCCCCCACCTCTCTCGCTCCCCGTCTGTGCATGCGTGCGCGCGCGCTCGGTCAGTACATGAGCATTCTTGTGTTATTCGTGTCTGTCAGGGTGTGTCACGTGAGAATTCAGTGACAAATACATTTCTTCTACACGCACACCTTTTTGTATGAGCACGAATGCTATATATTTGCATTTGCCAAATTAAGTGTGCCGTGTCATTATAATAAGCACCCAATACGTCTAATTTAAAAATGAGCCAGCCTGCTACATTGTACGAGACTGACAAAGAAGGAAAATATGAATATCATTCATTCCACGAATAGTTTTGGGGAAAAGGAAAAAACCAACTGAAGAGCTGTCGTCCCATTGTACAGATCATCGTCATCAAGGTTTTATCTTCATCCCAGACTGTGGCACTTTCCTGATCTCGTTAGAGAAAGACGGCCATAATAGGTTACTAGCATCAACCACCTAATTGGTCCGAGTTTAATACACCATAAAGTGAGGACCTTCTTAATATTCATTTCTAAGACAGTCACGGTGATGGGTATAGTTCTATTTCATAACGAACTTAAGATGCCGTGCCTCATTACAGCGAATTGTATTGTCTTCTTCCATTGTTCTCCTCTTTCTTCTCTGTAAGCTGTTAAACCTTTCCCTTTTTTCTCCATTTTATTACCTTAATTTCTATCTTATCAATTTATTTGATCGTTCTTATTTTAGTCTAGTTTATGCTATTTCTAGCATTAATGCATTTGCAAACCAATTTTCCATTAACCTAGAAGAACCATGAAAGACTGCAGAATGTGAGAGAAAGGCTAGTTGTTGTGCCCATGTACACGTAAATAACAGGTCCAGATTCTCACAAGTTGCCACGCTTCCAAACGGGGAAGAGTATTAGTAGGGGAGAATAAAATGGATCTCAAAGGTAACTTATCTTTAAATAAGTGTGTCTTCATATGACAAAGTGAAGTCTGAGTGTCCTTCATCTTGCACTGAGGAGCAGGATTTTTTTTCTTCTTCAAATAACAAGAAATGTCAAAACACCGAAATATGGAATACAACTGACGACGCTTAAGCGGTTGTCGGCTCATAGAGGGAGAGAGAAAATGGGGGGAAATCGATTAGTCGGTTGCTCACGTTTTTAAATAAATAATTTTAAATGTGTTTACGTTTTCCATCATGCTCATCTCGTAGCTCTTTATTACTGCTTATACTTCAGCAAAATGACATGCAGAAACATAAAGACGAATTCATGACCATTTGTTTTATGTGTATCATTACTTTTCGTTATAAATTATACTTGTGCAAGCGTGGTAAAGTGGGTGTATAAAGAAAAATTCATTTGCGATAGCTAATTCAGTGTTGATCTATCTTGAGAGGAGGCACTTAAACATTGTGGTGAATCTGTGAGTCCATTAAAACGATGAAAACTAAAAGAGAAAATTGAAGTAAACGGGAATTTCTGTTTATTTCATTTAAAAGATATATTTCTATCATATAAACATAACATCTCCTGTGAATAAAACACTGGGGTTCATCTTTTACCTCCACTTCGTAGTTTTTAAACTTTATCATGATATTCTTCGATTGAGATTGTATAATCTAATCGAGAGCTGGAACTAAATAAAATTATATAGCTGCTTTCACACTGTATACGCTCACTTTAATGAACTGTCAAGACACTGCATAACTTGCAGAGGTTTTCAATAATCTATAGCTGAGACGAAGACTACTTTTCAAGAGCATATCGGGTTGTTAAGAAAGTAATAGTTGCTGCGAAAAAAGGGTAAACGATTTTGTTTATAGCTTGACGCTCTTTGATAAAGCAGAACTCTGCATTTGGAATGAAACCAATACTTGTAGTGTGCAGCATACGATCGGCGCCGTTCGATGTCCCTCCCCTCTTCCCCCATTGCTTGTAATCCCCGACTGCCGGGCTTTCAGAGTCTTCTCACACAGCTCAGCCAGGGACGCTCCCTGCAGCCATATAGGATAAACAACACGAGACCCAACTGTGCAGTCAAACTGACCTGACAGTGAAGGATGAACACGCCTGTGAGGCTCCCAGTCATATTAATTTGTGTGAATAAACGTAGGACAAGACTGCAGACAAATCCGTGCGTAGCTATCATATCTCTGCATTCCACGAAGCACGGCTGCAATGTGGTCGAGGGTGCATTGCAAGTTTGTTGAAAAGCAAATAATGACAGTAGGTGATGTGAGCAAGTCCGGTAAGAGCAAGCAAGCGAGCGAGCGAGCGAGTGAAAAACAGAGAGAGAGAGAGAGAGAGAGAGAGAGAGAGAGAGAGAGTGTACTTATGCGTGCCCATATTCATGTATGTGCATGCACGAATGTTTGCTTGTATGTGTGTTCAAAATAAATAATTAAAGATTCATTTACATGTCATCAAAACGGCCTTTTGTAAGAAAATCCTCTCATCGTATTCTTTGGTACATGCGATGTTTCTATGTCAAGTTCATTTTCTTGTGAAAAAATACTCATGAATTTCCTAGTCATTCCATCACATGTTTTTGCAGTTTGCTTATTGTTTGCCGTTGTCTTGCAATAAGTTATTGGGATATCTAATCTGTTTCCGAGTTTTACTTCTCCCAAACCAATTAATTCCTTTCTCCCAAGATGTCAATTCTGTATTGTGAGTCACTGATATGGATGATCTGAGAAGAGAATGTCTAACTGAAGAAACCTAAAATGAAGTAAATTTTCCTCGTGAAACAAAAATAGAATTAGATTATCACCTTTTCCTGCTTACCTGTCTTTAGAGTAAAACCGCGGTTATTACTACCTCGTTTCTCGGATCTAA
>JAWQFJ010018211.1:17500-22500 GCA_034096865.1 Theodoxus fluviatilis
CAACGAGAATATGGACCGGGGTATCTTTCCCTGGAACCTAATGTACATTCACAGGGACTTATTAGTACGTGCCATCTGGATTGCACTTTGGTCGCTCTGTGTAATTATTAGCAACGTTGCTTTCAATCTAAGAGATGCCATCTTTTTATTCATCCCATATCTTTAGCTGCACACCACTCCAATGAGCTCATGAAGGAACTGCTTTCGTGTGCAGTTTGGTTTTCAAGCAAAATTATTGTACTGTAAGAAAATGCTTCTGGTTAGCATCTCAAATACCCCATCAAGACGATGCACCTATAAGTGTATTAATACGGTTGTTTTAAATAGAAATCTTTTTACTTTGACCTACATGTGAATACGGTTCCGATTTGGAATGGTCAGTAATGAATGGTTTCTGTACTTTAGTATATCATCTCAAATACCCCATCAAGACGATGAACCTATAAGTGTATTAATACGGTTGTTTAAAATAGAAATCTTTTTACTTTGACCTACATGTGAATACGGTTCCGATTTGGAATGGTCAGTAATTAATGGTTTCTGTACTTTAGTATATAAACCATTTACCATAGTTACGTTCTGAAGCGTAGAAGTGCTAGGAAATTTGAAAATTGTCTCCATGGTTACGGTGACTGACAAATTAATCAGGTGAAGGCACCTGGACAAACTGTAAAATATGGGATTGTATAATTACTGCTACTTTGCGTCAATATTGGTTTGAAGTTTATTGAAAAAGATATACACGGTAAGTTATTTTTTTATTCCTATGTTTCAGTCATGACTATTAGAAATACGCAAGGTTGAATTCAAACAAAGCATGAATTTATTGCTCCTTTTAATAACGTACCCGATACTCACATACACACACACGCACATACATACTCACACACAAGCACGCACGCACGCACGCACCCACGCACACATGCGCACACACTTCTCTCATGTGTATATCAACAAAATGTTATACCATGTCAATAAAGTTTCAGTTTATACCATCCACACAATTGTTTGTTTTAGGTACCTGCAAAAAATAGGTGAGCTGGTGGATGGTGGTATTAGGTGAGTAGAAACTCTTTAGGGGTTGTTGTTCAAAGAAAGATTGCCTCTTCATAGACACAAAAACGACGTTTCGTGTACCCACTTCGATGTTTTGTACGTGTGAAATTAATTCAAGTATTTATCGATTCTAAAGAAGGATATACAAAGTTTGTGTGTGCGCTATTTGTGTGTGTGCATGTGTTTGTGTGCGTGCGTGCATGTTTATATGTGTGCGTGCGTGCATGTGTGTGTGCGTGCGTGTATGTGTGTGTATGTGTGTGTATGTGTGTGTGTCTGTGTGTGTGTGCGTGCATGCGTGAGTGTATACATGTGTGCGTGCTTGTACGTGTGTGTGTGTGTGTGCGTGCGTGTATGTGTGTGTATATGTGTGTGTGTGTCTCTGTGTGTGTGCTTGAGTGTATACATGTGTGTGTACGTGTATGTGTGTGTGTGTGTGTGTCTGTGTGTGTGTGTGTCTGTGTGTGTGTGTGTGTGTGTGTGTGTGTGTGTGTGTGTGTGTGTGTGTGTGTGTGTGTCTGTGTGTGTGTGTGTGTGTGTCTCTGTGTGTGTGCTTGAGTGTATACTTGTGTGTGTACGTGTATGTGTGTGTGTGCGTGCGTGCATGTGTGTGTGTGTGTGTCTGTGCGTGCGTGCATGTGTGTGTCTGCGTGTGTGTGTCTGTGTTTATGTGTGTGTGTGTCTGTGTTTATGTGTGTGTGTGCGTGTGTGTGTGCATTTCCAGCAGCGAAAAAGAGCGGTTGGTGGGCAGCAACATTGAGGGGCGGTAGAGCGGCTGGAAACAAACAACTTTTCCTCCTACACAGCGACTCCAGGCAAGAAAGCTTTCAAGGAACCCGCGTGGCTGCCATCCACAAATCCATCGTAGTGGATCGGACATGCAAAGGTTGTTAGAGATGTAGAATTAAACAAAAGTGGGAACAGATTCCGACGAAGGGCCACACCGGTGGACTCGTCCGAGCGAGGGGTGTGGTACAGACAGCCAAGATGGCGGGCCACACAAGCTAACGGTCCTCAGTATCTGATTGGCAAGCGATCTTGGTCGGTTAATCCGCAGTGAATTCGCAGTGATTTTCACACACAGAATGACAGAATAATCTGAAGATTCGGAAGAAGAAGAAAACCTCATAAAAACGCATCCATTCGCCCGCCAGCTTGAGTGGTCTGCCAGCTTGTCTGTCTTTTCCACACCCCTCGCTCGGACGAGTCCACCAGTGTGGCCCATCTCCGGAACCCTTTTCAGGAAGCGGGTGCACAGAAAATTGTGTTCAAGTGTGCCTTTGATTTCACGCTAAGAACACCAAATGAATGCACTCCAAATTAACATTTATTAGCATTTATTGTTAAGGAATACTCTTTGACAAAAAAAGCTGAACCTCTCGATCTTGGCATCATCTTCTCGTCCTATTCACAGTCGTCAATTTCATCATGTCGTGCTTCATAAGAAATTTGATAGAGTATTTGATTAAGAGCAAGTAACTTCTTAATCATGACATCATATATCGAAAATAGAAAAAGCCCAAATTTGTTCCGAAACTAAACACACTCTTTTAGTTATCAGTGCAGATATTGACAACAACAATAGCAGTATCTGTAGCAGTAGAAGCTTTGATTACTGCAACAACATCATAATCATCATGATCATTATCATCATGACCTCCCCTTCCCCCTCCCTCTCCTCCTCCTCCTCCTCCTCCTCCTCCTCCTCCTCCTCCTCCTCCTCCTCCTCCTCCTCCTCCTCCTCCTCCTCCTCCTTATCCTCCTCCTCCTCCTCCTCCTTATCCTCCTCCTCCTCCTCCTCCTCCTCCTCCTCCTCCTCCTCCTCCTCCTCCTCCTCCTCCTCCTCCTTCTTCTTCTTCTTCTTCTTCTTCTTCTTCTTCTTCTTCTTCTTCTTCTTCTTCAGCAAACAGCAACAAAGACAACACTGAATACAACGTCAACCACAACATATAGACGTGCATTACATTAGCACCATCTCTTCGTCCAACAGAATGCAAGGTTTTTATCTGATTTCTCTGTAGATCTTCGAAATTTTGTCAGCCGCGTCGTTTATGTCTTGCATCCATCCCTCAAACTCTACTGCTATACCTACCCCCATCCCCGCTTCTTACCCCTAACCCCCATCTGCCACCTCCTCACCCCAACCTGCCACACACGCCTTTCAAAGCACTCATATCATCCTATCGGAGTTCCGGAGAAGTTCAGACTGTTTAATGAAGTTTTGCGTGACATGGGGGTATTAGCAATGTTTTTGCATCTTGCTTGAAAAAGCCACCCGCTCCATTACCAGAAAATCGCCACTCTGTAGAATGAAGACCAGCAACTGTAGCTTAATCTCCATCCAGTCAGAACAAAGTGTTCGATAAAGCTTGCTTTGATAACAGAGAGATTATCCAGCCGTAGAAGTCACCTCCTTGTTAAGCTAGAATGAAGAAAAGGGCGGGGTGTGATGGGATGGGGTTGGATGGTTTATCATTTCAATACGGCGTACATGCATGATTTAAACTGCGTGCCCGGAGGAATGGGTGACGTATAATCATCTGGTGGACGCGAGAATGACAGGGAGACTTAGGTTGCATTTAAGTTTTAAATACTCTTGGAGTGTTTGGGTAGAATAGAAAAACAACCTCGTCACTTTTGACTTAAGGCAGCATTATCGCGCATCTGTAAAATGTTTAGCCACGTTCGAGATAAACAAATAGCGGATTTGTATGTTTGATCCAGATGAAACTGATTCGTGTCGGATGGCTTAGCTCATAATCTCACAAAATGGAATCTGGCTTTCAGCAGAGGTTTAAAAAAATTAACATAAAGTGCCTGCCCGGGCAGAGATAGAAGATAAACTAGGAGTAGTCGTGGTGATGGTGAGGTTGGCATGGCGACAGTGGTGGTGGTGAGGTTGGCATGGCGACAGTGGTGGTGGTGAGGTTGGCATGGCGACAGTGGTGGTGGTGGCGGCGGCGTTGGTGGTAGTGGTGATGACAGTGGTGGTGGTGGCAGTGGTGGTAGTGTATGTGGTGGTTGTGTTGGTGGTTGTGTCGGCGGCGGTGATGGTGGTAGCGGTGGCAGTGGTGGTGGTGGTGGCGGTGGCAGTGGTGGTGGTGGCAGTGGTGGTGGCGGCGGCGGCGGCGGTGGTAGTGGTGGTGGTGGTGGTGGTGACGGTGACGGCGGCGGCGGCGGCGGCGGTGGTGGTGGTTGTGGTGGTCGTGGTAGGGATGGTGGTGAAGGCTGGTAACTGTTGCTTAATGCACTGGTGGTTGCAAAAAAGTTGTTTGTATGCCTAAAAGACCTCTGCTGTAAAATTCATATATTGCTTGATAATCTTTTAACAGAGTCTGTACAAGGAAACGTAACACAGGGAGTGGTAAGTGTTAAAAACAGGCGACTGTGTGTGAGAAAACTGCATCGCGTGTCTCCCCATGCACATCGAGTGCGCTAAATGAGGAGGAAAAACTTTCATTTTGCATTTTGGCTCGGCGTTATTGCAAAACATTATTGTGACGAGGCTTTCTTGCAGTGTTTCTCACAATGGACGGGAAGCTGACTGCTGCTTCCGAGATAACTTTTCGGATTAAAGTGTAAATGCGCAGCCGGTGTTGTACTGAGGTGCGAAATACTCTCCTGCTCGAATAGTTTTCCTCCATCCAAGAAGTTGTTACCTAGCAATGACAAGACAATGACAAGGATGCCCGCGCCAGTATTTGTCTGCAACAGTTGTTTTGCACCTGCTAATTCGGAATTTCAACAGCCCATCCTCTCTCCAATGTCGTGTGGCTTGGTAACTCCTGCAACAAGTCGTGCCAGAACTGGAAATACTTTTCAAGGCAACAAGAACATTTATTGGATAACAGTTCAATTTATAAAAATGTATTAAAAGACTGAAGCGAAGAAAACACCAACGACTCATTATCCATCAACCAGTCAGCATTTTCTTAGACTTCCCT
>JAWQFJ010018211.1:27500-30000 GCA_034096865.1 Theodoxus fluviatilis
TGTGCAGTCAAGGTTTGTCACAGTCCCCACATGGGGTGGGGAGTAGGGGGGGAAAGGATTACAAACTAGACATGATGTGCAGTCAAGGTTTGTCACAGTCCCCACATGGGGTGGGGGTGGGGAGTGGGAGAGGAAAGGATTAAAAACTAGACATGATGTGCAGTCAAGTGCAATGATGGCACGGAGGTGAAGGGCGGGAATGTATCTAGCGCTGATGCTGGATTCTTGCTCCTGTTTGTCTTGGTTATAGTGCCTATAGGTATGTGATGGATACGTGTTGATTTTTCTGTGCGAGTTGTAGATGCGTGTAACGATGCTCTTGGGGTTAGATATGGCCTTTGGCAACGAAATTGTTGCTACGCGTGGGTTGAGTTCAATCTCCCAGGGTAATCTGATAGCAGGGTTGGATCTGAATGCTCCGACTCTCACCCGGTGGCCCCCGGTAGTCTCTTTGGCTGCTTGGGGCCGCCCCTGGCTGAGTTACTGGAGCAGGCCCCGAAAGTCCAGCAGCCAGGCGTTCCAGCTGATGAGTGGGGCATCGAGCGGCTACAATCGTATGCTGCTTGTGTCGGTATTTGCAAATGTATATAAACTGTAATAAGGCATACTTTAATGTTCATACTACACTCTCAATTGTGTTTTACTTCTTTTCTATTCTACTAACGCAAATAATTTTGGATAATGTTCTGGGCATTAGCGTGAGTCGCATGTGTGAATTCGGGAGGAGCATGAGAACAATGTCTTTAGAGACTTTTGGTTTGTTGCCTATGGACACGTTGTGGTTGCTGTTTGATATAAGAGCATATCTCACGACAAAATGCTTCTAAGGTCGTTCAAGTAAATGGTGTACAAAAGTCTCCCCAAAATTATGTGCGCATAAAGGCTGACAAACACCCAGGAACTTTAATGAGTCATAAGTGGAACACACAAATCAAGCAGAAAGGTTTGCTGCATAGGGCATTGCCTTGTAAGAGGAGAGAATACCTTTGAAGTGCAAGAATGACCACAACAATCATCAGAAACACGTGTTTGTTGTACCACCTAAACCCCCACAACAAAGTCAACATTTTCATACATCACTAGCATGGTAATTGTTTTTATAATATATTTTCATGTTTAGGAGCTAAGACGAAGGAGTGGTATATAATTAACAGGTATAACACCCACGTTCTTAACAAAAACATTGTTAATTAACAAACTGTTGACAGAAAAATAGTCCTTCCTTCATTTGTGAATTTTATTTTACAGACATCCGATACTACTTAATGGAAACTTCATCAGATATAACCCCTGGGAGAGAGGGAGGGGTTGATGGATGGATGGATGGATGGGTGGATGGGTGGATGGGTGGATGGATGGATGGATGGATGGATGGATGGATGGATGGATGGATGGATGGATGGATGGATGGATGGATGGATGGATGGATGGATGGATGGATGGATGGATGGATGGATGGATGGATGGATGGATGGATGGATGGATGGAGTGAGGTTTACAGCCTATCAGCCTTTGTAGGCTCTGTAAGGCCAATGAGCACAACAGTCACTGGAATAGTTTAGACTAAGCGCAAATCAAGTCACGATGTCCGTAGTTATTCGCTTCTTACGAATCGCATAGGGAGACGCGATGGGTCTATTCTGACCCCCAACCCACAGGGGATGAACCCCTGGGTGCTGGGCCTTTGAGGGCCACCCTTGTAGCTCAGCAAGATGCAGCCTCAAGATGTCCAAGATGCCGCTTGGTGACGGTAGTTCGTTGGGCAACGGTCCTCGGTTCTGCTCGACTCGTTAAGTCCACGTTGCATGCTATTGAATTATGTGCTAGTAATATATATCTCACTGGACCTCGCATCATACAGAGTAGTATGGTAGGCCTATTATACGTTGTGGTAACGAGCGAAACATGCAGTTCTTTTCAGACGTTGGCTAGTCGAAATCCCTTCCACTAATGGGCCACACTAGTGGACTCGTATGAGGAAAGGAGTGCGGACCCCGCTCCGCTGGCGGGAAATGGCATCTGATTGGCTGTGTTTTTACATGGGCGTTTATGCTCGAAACAGAGCCGTATGGCCTTGGCGACTGCTGCAATTATATTCATAGTAACCCAGTTCAGCTGAAAGCGCGTTGTGTACACCAGTTTGTCAATTATTCACCCTTTAATGTCATTTTGTTGTCGAAATAACCGTCCAATATTGCGTATGTGAGCTAGCGAGCACGTCATAACTTGGTTGTCATTCTGTGTGGGAGTCACTGCGTATTAAATGAGCAACATCGCACCCCTCTCCTCGGACGAGTCCACTAGTGTGGCCCATTAGTGGAAGGGATTTCGACTAGCCCTGTGTGTGAAATTTAACAAGGAAGAAAAAAAATGTTTTGCCTGTTCATCACTGTGTTCAAAGCAAAAGAAAAAGAATTACAATTATAATAGAGAAAAAAGAATACAATGCAATATCATTATATCTCTTTAGTTCACCGTAAAATTATATTTATTACAATTT
>JAWQFJ010018211.1:35000-66777 GCA_034096865.1 Theodoxus fluviatilis
GTTCCAAAGTATGAACCGTTCCAAAGTATGAACCGGAAATCGTCGCAGAGTTATCTGCCCGGTACTCTTAATAATTCGACTCTAAAAAGAGACGGCACCCGCCACTCCGCCTGACTGACTTGGCACACCCGGGGAGTTTTGCTAAGATCCGGCCGCGTAAATATATCTGCGTTTTGTGACAAACGTCTTGCTCGGCGGTACTGTACTCCATGCACCTTAACGGTGCGCGTGATTCGGGTGTAATCTTAAGCTAAACGACGTTTATTGGCGCTGCTGAAATGGTCGAAGTCGGAAACATTCGGAACGTCGTTTAGCTTAAGATTACACCCGAATCACGCGCACCGTTAAGGTGCATGGAGTACAGTACCGCCGAGCAAGACGTTTGTCACAAAACGCAGATATATTAACGCGGCCGGATCTTAGCATAACTCCCCGGGCGTGCCAAGTCAGTCAACAGTCGCGTTTTATAAAACCAGACTACAAATAGACTACAGGGAGGTGACTCCCATATTATTTCCGGCAGGGGAGACGGCTTTTCACGGGAAAAAACTTTTTTTGAACGCTACATTATGTGTTAAACGACACAAATGCACCAAAAACACAAAAACTCGTAAAGCAACTAATGCGTCGTTTGTCGTGATATATTCCATGCGAAGAACAGGTGCAGGAGCGGTAAATCGCATAAAGAGAGAGCCGGGCAGATAACTCTGCGACGATTTCCGGTCCATACTTTGGAACGGTTCATACTTTGGAACGTTACAGGCCTCCTTGCATGTGCAAATACGAATGAAATGGTGCTGCAATAATCGACCCGGGGATACAGAGTCATCCATGCACACGTTCTCCCTGTGGGTTGGGAGTCAGAATAGACCCACCGCGTCTCCCTACGCGATTCGTAAGAGGTGAATAAATAGGGACATCGTGACTTGACTTGCGCATGTATTCTAGTGATTCTCGTGCTTAATGGTCTTACATAGCCTACAGAGGCTGATAGGTCGTAAAACTCCGTCCGTCCGTCCGTCCGTCCGTCCGACCGTCCGTCCATGCGCGAGTTGTCCCTCGTCAAGAAAACACTTTTGTCACTATGGCGCCCACATTGCGCAGGGAATCCGACACAGCCAGACACGAGACCGTTGACACGTGGTCAAACAAAGAGGTGAAGGGCCGGTGTCAGACTATAATTCTTGAACAACAAGAGGAGGGTGACCAATGAAGTCTGGCGGTACTTCGTAGTCTAGGTCTGACTAGGCCCGAAGAAGGAGCTTGGTTCCGAAAGCTTGCCTTGACTACGAAGTACCGCCAGACTTATTTGGTCACACTCCTCTTTTTGTTCATTGACACGTGGGACACGGTGAAGTGCAAGTCTTGCTCCCTTCAAGTGCTAGGTGCGACCCTCTCCACCTGAACTGGATACCTCACTGGGAGCTACGTCTGACTGACCATGCGTTTTCAGTCACTAAATCACGTCAACTTCTCGAGAGCTTAACACGTCCTCTGATCGTTTGAGAGAGGCCAGCCCATGCCAGAGAGACCCATTGGGTGGCAGTGTAGATTTATTAAGATAACGTCTGCAAAATGTCACGATAAAACTTATTTCCGTATAGGTATTGAAAAAAACAGACTAAAAATGAGTAGTTCACAGGTGAAAGTGCATGTATATTAAGTTAAACGACAAGTCTAGCAGATACCGTACTTTTTCAAATCGAAAGCATGCTTTATTAAGATGCTTCACACGGCATATTGCAGGATTTTGCACACGGGCACTGCTGAATTTAGTCAAGGACAGCGAAAAAAGTTTACTTAGAAGTGAGAGAAATCTTATCGTGCTCTGATACTGGCATAGATCTATGACCATAATAATTATTATAGTTTTCCTCGTTATTTGTACTTGGTTAGTTCTTTATTTTGGTCTTGATTCTGATCTTTTTGTTTCCTCCTGCTCCTCTTCCTCCTGCTCTTTCTCCTCCTCCTGCTCCTCTTCCTCCTGCTCTTTCTCTTCCTCCTCCTCCTTCTCTTCCTCCTTCCGCTGCTGCTACTCTTTCTCCTCCTGATGCTGCTTCTCTTCCTCCTGCTCTTTCTCTTCCTCCTCCTGCTGCTGCTACTCTTTCTCCTCCTGATGCTGCTTCTCTTCCTCCTCCTGCTGCTGCTGCTGCTCCTCCTCCTCCTCCTCCTCCTCCTCCTCCTCCTCCTCCTCCTCCTCCTCCTCCTCCTCCTCCTCCTCCTCCTCTTCTTCTTCTTCTTCTTCTTCTTCTTCTTCTTCTTCTTCTTCTTCTTCGTCTTCTTCTTCTTCTTCTTTTTCTTTTTCTTTTTCTTCTTCTTCTTCTTCTTCTTCTTCTTCTTCTTCTTCTTCTTCTTCTTCTTCTTCTTCTTCTTCTTCTTCTTCTTCTTCTTCTTCTTCTTCTTCTTCTTCTTCTTCTTCATCTTCTTCTTCTACCTCATCATCTTCTTCTACCTCATCTTTGTCTTCTTTCTTTTCTTTTTCGTCTTTTTCCGCCTTCCCCCCCCCCCCCCCCCCCCCTTCCTAATCTTCTTCGTGATCATTTTTGCACCTTTGTTCTGATGAAACCGACCAGTATTTGCTAATTGAATTGTCTCTGGAAGAAAATCCTTTGAGCTAAGAGGAGCCGCTTCCTCAGATTTTGTCCTTAGCTGGGGTTGCAGCGTCAAAATTTGGAGGATGTCACGCCATCTTGAGTCAGAAAGTGCCATGAGGGTCAGGATTAATCGCAATATTCCAGACTAATTTCCCGTCTCACGTCAAGGTCTTGTTTCAGGTCACAGGACTGAAGATGTAAGCTGAACAGTTCTCAGTCAAGTTGATGACAGGGACAGTCCAGACTTGAAATGAGCGCTCTCGCGCTCGAATAAAGTTAGATGAAGCAATTTTCACATCCCTTTGAGTTCTAATGCTCCGTCTTTCACTGTACATGAAACACTCTAACTCTTCCTTGTGGTCGACATTCTCGTCATCGTCATCGAAGTATCATTACTTTCGACCTTCTTTCCTTTCTCTTTATTTCTGTCTATCTCACTGTTTTTGTCTCTGTTTCTGTGTAATTCTGTTTCTGGTACTTTGTTGCTGTCTCATGTCTGTCTGTCTTTTTCTTTACGCTTGTTTAGCTGTGTGTGTACATGTCTGTCTGTTTCTCTGTATGCCCTTCAGAGGTGTATGCGTCTGTATGTCTGTTTCTGTCTAGGTCTGTGTGTGTGTGTGTAACAGGGCACCGGTGATATTTTGGAGATGCCTCACCTGGAGGCTGGCGGGTTTCGCTACTGGCAGTGTGTCGGGCGGACCTGCCGTGGGGCGTGAGAGCGAGGTTTTCGTGCTGAGATTTTGCGATCTGCACGCATTTTTTGAGGGCCGGCGATCCGCACGATGTCTATTTTATTGTGTGCGAGGTGAGTAGGGGCTCGCTACGTTGGATTCCCCTGGCTGCAGAGCGGTGTTCGCTCTCGGGTGAAAAATGGTGAGCGGAGATTAAGGAGAACTGTTTTAATGAGGTGTTGATATATTTCGGAGTGTACAGGCACAGAGATGGATGGATGGATGGATGGATGGATGGCAGAAAGAGGCAGACGACCAGAAAGAGGCAGACGAGCAGAAACAGGCAGACAAATAGAAAGAGGCAGACGAGCAGAAAGAGGCAGACGAGCAGAAGGAGGCAGACGAGCAGAAGGAGGCAGACGAGCAGAAGGAGGCAGACAAATAGAAAGAGGCAGACGAGCAGAAGGAGGCAGACAAATAGAAAGAGGCAGACGAGCAGAAACAGGCAGACAAATAGAAAGAGGCAGACGAGCAGAAAGAGGCAGACGAGCAGAAGGAGGCAGACGAGCAGAAGGAGGCAGACAAATAGAAAGAGGCAGACGAGCAGCAAGAGGCAGACGAGCAGAAGGAGGCAGACGAGCAGAAGGAGGCAGACGAGCAGAAGGAGGCAGACAAATAGAAAGAGGCAGACAAATAGAAAGAGGCAGACGAGCAGAAGGAGGCAGACGAGCAGAAGGAGGCAGACAAATAGAAAGAGGCAGACGAGCAGCAAGAGGCAGACGAGCAGAAGGAGGCAGACGAGCAGAAGGAGGCAGACGAGCAGAAGGAGGCAGACAAATAGAAAGAGGCAGACAAATAGAAAGAGGCAGACGAGCAGAAGGAGGCAGACGAGCAGAAGGAGGCAGACAAATAGAAAGAGGCAGACGAACAGAAGGAGGCAGACAAATAGAAACAGGCAGACGAGCAGCAAGAGGCAGACGAGCAGAAGGAGGCAGACGAGCAGAAGGAGGCAGACGAGCAGCAAGAGGGAGACGAGCAGAAAGAGACGAGCAGAAGGAGGCAGACGAGCAGAAGGAGGCAGACAAATAGAAAGAGGCAGACGAGCAGCAAGAGGGAGACGAGCAGAAAGAGATGAGCAGAAAGAGGCAGACGAGCAGAAAGAGGCAGACAAATAGAAAGAGGCAGACGAGCAGCAAGAGGCAGACGAGCAGAAGGAGGCAGACGAGCAGAAGGAGGCAGACGAGCAGAAGGAGGCAGACGAGCAGCAAGAGGCAGACGAGCAGAAAGAGGCAGACGAGCAGAAGGAGGCAGACGAGCAGAAGGAGGCAGACGAGCAGAAAGAGGCAGACAAGCAGCAAGAGGCAGACGAGCAGAAAGAGGCAGACGAGCAGAAGGAGGCAGGAGGCAGACGAGCAGAAGGAGGCAGACGAGCAGAAAGAGGCAGACGAGCAGAAAGAGGCAGACGAGCAGAAAGAGGCAGACGAGCAGAAAGAGGCAGACGAGCAGAAAGAGGCAGACAAGCAGAAAGAGGCAGACGAGCAGAAAGAGGCAGACGAGCAGAAAGAGGCAGACGAGCAGAAAGAGGCAGACGAGCAGAAAGAGGCAGACGAGCAGAAAGAGGCAGACGAGCAGAAAGAGGCAGACGAGCAGAAAGAGGCAGACGAGCAGAAAGAGGCAGACGAGCAGAAGGACCGAGAGAAGGAGGGAGACTGAGAGAGAGAGAGAGTGGAGAAAGTTGGTCGCCTAGAATGTTTTTGCATCGAGGGCTGACCTACGTGTTGTATTGTTTTGTGTAAGAAGGCTGACCGAAGTTTTACTTGTGCTTTTCGTTTACCCGTTCCCCCTGTGGGTTCGGGGTAAGAATTGACCCACCGCGTCTCCCTACGCGATTCGTAAGAGGCGAATAATTAGGGACACCGTGACTTGATTTGCGTTTGCTCTAAACTGTTCTAGTGATATTCGTGCTTAATGGCCTTATATAACCTACAAAGGCTGATAGGCCGTAAAACACCATCCATCCATCATTTACCCGTTGGGTTTTGAGTATGTGAAGAGTGGATGTAATTTTATAAGACTGGGTTATTTAGGATGTCGTGTTTGAGCCATATACACATATTTTCTTTTCTTTTCTACCTCTGTTACGAACATCTCTATGTTGAATATTAAGACTTGTAAGTAACCCGGGACCTGTTTTATTTCGATTTTGTGAATCCCTGTACCAATATTTGTATGTGTAGTAGTAGTAGTAGTAGTAGTAGTAGTAGTAGTAGTAGTAGTAGTAGTATGAGAGGCTTAGATATAGGCCGTGAAGCCTTTTAAACGCCCCATCGTAATGTGTTGCCTTATATAGGGTCATAGTGCAAGTTCTTATTTCGACAATGTACCTCATCATAGCTTCTAAATAACGACTTAAAAGTAGGATCCTTGTCCAGTTGGTTTTTGAAACTGTTAGTAGTTGGTGCAGTCTTAAGCCGAAACGGAAGGTTATTCCACAGGTGAGCAACATGATTACTGAAACAATATTTCCTTAGGTTAGTATTACTACGTTGAATAAATACTTTACCATCTGCATTTCTCGTACTGGTATAGCTCGGTGATTAAAAAAAGTCGCTCCACTCCACGTCTACGAGATTATTATACAATTTATACGTCTCTATTAGATCACCGCGAATCCTCCTTCCCCTCAGTGAGTGCAGATTTAAATACTCTAAACGCTCGCTGTAGGACATGTGTATGTGTATCTGTCTGTGTGTCTGTCCAGCTGTCTATCTGTATGTGTCTGTTCGTCCGTCCATCCGTCTGTCTGTCTGTCCGTCTGTCTGTCTGTCTGTCTGTCTGTCCATCTGTCTGTCCATCTGTCTCTCTGTCAGTTTGTCTGTATCTCTGTCCTTCCGATTGTATGTCTGTGTGTATTTCTCTCTCTCTCTCTCTCTCTCTCTCTCTCTCTCTCTGTTTGTGTGTGTGTGTGTGTGTGTGTGCGTGTCTGCATCTCTGTCTGCATCTCTGTCTGCATCTCGCTGGCTGTGTGGCTGGCTGGCTGTGCGGCTGGCTGGCTGTGTGGCTGGCTGGCTGTGTGGCTGGCTGGCTGGCTGTGTGGCTGGCTGGCTGGCCTTGTGGCTGGCTGGCTGGCTGTGTGGCTGGCTGGCTGGCTGGCTGTGTGGCTGGCTGGCTGGCTGTGTGGCTGGCTGGCTGGCTGTGTGGCTGGCTGGCTGGCTGTGTGGCTGGAGTTGTGGCTGGCTGGTTGGCTGTGTGGCTGGCTGGCTGGCTGGCTGTGTGGCTGGCTGGCTGGCCTTGTGGCTGGCTGGCTGGCTGTGTGGCTGGCTGGCTGGCTGTGTGGCTGGCTGGCTGTGTGGCTGGCTGGCTGGCTGGCTGTGTGGCTGGCTGGCTGGCTGTGTGGCTGGCTGGCTGGCTGTGTGGCTGGCTGGCTGGCTGGCTGGCTGTGTGGCTGGCTGGCTGGCTGTGTGGCTGGCTGGCTGGCTGGCTGGCTGTGTGGCTGGAGTTGTGGCTGGCTGGCTGGCTGTGTGGCTGGCTGGCTGGCTGGCTGTGTGGCTGGCTGGCTGGCCTTGTGGCTGGCTGGCTGGCTGTGTGGCTGGCTGGCTGGCTGGCTGTGTGGCTGGCTGGCTGGCTGGCTGTGTGGCTGGCTGGCTGGCTGGCTGGCTGTGTGGCTGGCTGGCTGGCTGGCTGGCTGCGTGTCTGCCTGCGTGTCTGCCTGCGTGCCTGCCTGCGTGTCTGCCTGTGTGCCTGCCTGCGTGTCTGCCTGCGTGACTGCGTGACTGTGTGTCTGCCTGTCAGCGTGTCTGCCTGTCTGCGTGCCTGTCTGCGGGTGTGTGTGTCTGTCTGTCTGCCTGTCTGCGTGTCTGCGTGTCTGCGTGTCTGCCTGTATGCCTGTCTGCGTGTGTGCGTGCGTGCGTGTGTGCGTGGGTCTGTCGGTCTGTCGGTCTTTCGATTTGTCGATCGGTCTGTCGGTCTGTCGGTCGGTCTGTCGGTCTGTCGGTCTGTCTGTCTGTCTGTCTGTCTGTCCCCCTCTTTCCGTCTATCTCTCTCCCATCCCCACCTCCTCTCCGTGTCTTTGTCTCTCTTTCTGTCTCTCTTTATCTCTCTGCCTGCCTGCCTGCTTACCTGCCTGCCTGTCTGTCTGTCTGTCTGTCTGTCTGTCTGTCTGTCTGTCTGTCTGTATGTATGTATGTCTGTCTGTCTGTCCCCCTCTTTCCGTCTATCTCTATCCCATCCCCACCTCCTCTCCGTGTCTCTGTCTCTCTTTTTGTCTCTCTTTATCTCTCTGCCTGCCTGCTTGCCTGCCTGCCTGCCTGTCTGTCTGTCTGTCTGTCTGTCTCTCTGTCTGTCTGTCTCTCTCATTGTTTCTCTCGCGCGCGCTCTCTCTCTCTCATTGTTTCTCTCTCTCTCATTGTTTCTCTTTCTCTCTCTCGTTATTTCTCTCTTTCATTGTCTCTCTCTCTCATTCTCTCTCTCTCTCTCTCTCTCTCTCTCTCTCCCTCTCTCTCTCTCTCCAATGATCTTTTTCAAACGAGGCTAATTTTGCCGGAATCTAAACTAATTTATTCCTGTCCGTTCTGAAGACTGTCGTCATGACCGATGTTATTATCGAGGATGCAGAGAAAATACTTTTGTGACTTTTACTGCAATCTTGGACGTAGTACACGATAGCATAAGCCCTATGTCACTTCTTGCGGACAGATACGCCATCTAAGACAAAGGGAAGCAGATGAAAAAAGTCGTCTTTATTGTGCTTGAGAATACATCGTTCATTGAAGGCGAGGGATTGCTGTTGTCATCCCTAACATAAGAAAATACAATTCTGGAAAATTCTGGAAGAGTTAAAACAAATTCATCTGAGAACCTACAATCGGTGGATTTGCGTAATTGGGTTGACCTCCTTTGACCTCTGCACACAATTATAATGCCCAAACCTGGTTCTACTTCAAGACAAAGCAGGATTATTTGTAAAAGAATGATATAATACACAAAAAGAGGCAATGATTCGAATCTTGAAGAACAATTTTGCACTTGGGGCAACTCCTGCGTAGAGGATGTCATGGCGTGATTCGGATGACGAAAAGAAGACAAGACGTACCAGAAGCCGATGCGGGAAAGGTGGAGAAGGTGGAAGGAGGGTGAGGGCGATTGAGTGAAGACTGGGAAGGAAGGGTGACGGGAGGAAGGTGGAAAGCGGAGGGCGCACGTAAAGACTCGCGTGCGCCTCACGCCTTCTGTGCCTAGTAATCACATTTGTAAGGATTAAGCCTGGAGACCGAACAGGTATTTCGTTATTAGCAATCTCTTAGGAGAGGCGAGCCTAGGGAAGAAGCCCTCAGCCGCTGAGGGGAGGGGGATAGAACCGGTCCCAATTCATCTCTGTCAGCGGCCCCCTAATGCAGGCACTAAGCCTCGGGTAAGGGGTCCCTTTAGGACCTCCCTCTCCTCGTCTCCCGCCACGCCCGCCTCCAACTGCAAGACTCCCCTCCTTCCTGTGGAGTTGAACTCTTGGTGGTGGTAGTGGTTGAGGAGGAGGAGGAGGAGGAGGAGGAGGAGGAGGAGGAGGAGGAGGAGGAGGAGGAGGAGGAAGGAGGGAGGAGGAAGGAGGGAGGAGGGAGGAGGAAGGAGGAACGAGGGGGAGGAACGAGGAGGAGGAACGAAGAGGACGAGGAGGGCGGAGGAGGAGGAGGAGGAGGAGACGATGATGATGATGATGATGATGATGATGATGATGATGATGATGATGATGATGATGATGATGATGATGATGATGATGATGATGATGATGATGATGATGATGATGATGATGATGATGATGATGATGATGATGATGATGATGATGATGGCGATACTTTTGATAGTTGTGGTAAGTGGTAGTGGTTTCAGTTGTGGTTTTGGTAGTGGTGGTGGTGGTGGTGATAGTGATGGTGACTTTGATAATGCTATCGACAGCGGCCGCTTAGATGGTGGCCGCAAAGATGGCAATGGTGACGATGGAGGTGATGGTGTTGTTGGTGTTGGTTATAGCGTTGCTGATAGTGATGATGACAGTGATGATGATGATAATAGTGGTTGTAATGGGGAAATGGGTTTTTGGAAGTATCTCACCTGAGAGAGACTTGATTTTTGTTGGTGCGTTGAGGGTGAGGTTGGTAGTCCAAGACAGTGTAGAGTTTGAAGTGAGTGGAAGTTGAGTTCTGCTCCAAAGTGATGAGCGGTGTTCGCTCTGAAGTATGAGTTGTGGTAAGTAGAAGTGAGTTGGTTGTGAGAAGATAGTTACATAAGAGAGCGCAAGAAGACAGAGAATAGAGATCGGTCCCCACACAGTAGAGAAGCAGACGAAGAGAAGAAAGAAGCAGACGAAGAGAAGAGAGAAGCAGACGAAGAGAAGAGAGAAGCAGACGAAGAGAAGAGAGAAGCAGACGAAGAGAAGAGAGAAGCAGACGAAGAGAAGAGAGAAGCAGACGAAGAGAAGAGAGAAGCAGACGAAGAGAAGAGAGAAGCAGACGAAGAGAAGAGAGAAGCAGACGAAGAGAAGAGAGAAGCAGACGAAGAGAAGAGAGAAGCAGACGAAGAGAAGAGAGAAGCAGACGAAGAGAAGAGAGAAGCAGACGAAGAGAAGAGAGAAGCAGACGAAGAGAAGCAGACGAAGAGAAGAGAGAAGCAGACGAAGAGAAGAGAGAAGCAGACGAAGAGAAGAGAGAAGCAGACGAAGAGAAGAGAGAAGCAGACGAAGAGAAGAGAGAAGTAGACGAAGAGAAGAGAGAAGCAGACGAAGAGAAGAGAGAAGCAGACGAAGAGAAGAGAGAAGCAGACGAAGAGAAGAGAGAAGCAGACGAAGAGAAGAGAGAAGTAGACGAAGAGAAGAGAGAAGCAGACGAAGAGAAGAGAGAAGCAGACGAAGAGAAGAGAGAAGTAGACGAAGAGAAGAGAGAAGCAGACGAAGAGAAGAGAGAAGCAGACGAAGAGAAGAGAGAAGCAGACGAAGAGAAGAGAGAAGCAGACGAAGAGAAGAGAGAAACAGACGAAGAGAAGAGAGAAGCAGACAAAGAGAAGAGAGAAGCAGACGAAGAGAAGAGAGAAGCAGACGAAGAGAAGAAAGAAGCAGACGAAGAGAAGAGAGAAGCAGACGAAGAGAAGAGAGAAGCAGACGAAGAGAAGAGAGAAGCAGACGAAGAGAAGAGAGAAGCAGACGAAGAGAAGAGAGAAGCAGACGAAGAGAAGAAAGAAGCAGACGAAGAGAAGAGAGAAGCAGACGAAGAGAAGAGAGAAGCAGACGAAGAGAAGAGAGAAGCAGACGAAGAGAAGAGAGAAGCAGACGAAGAGAAGAGAGAAGCAGACGAAGAGAAGAGAGAAGCAGACGAAGAGAAGAGAGAAGCAGACGAAGAGAAGAGAGAAGCAGACAAAGAGAAGAGAGAAGCAGACGAAGAGAAGAGAGAAGCAGACGAAGAGAAGAGAGAAGCAGACGAAGAGAAGAGAGAAGCAGACGAAGAGAAGAGAGAAGCAGACGAAGAGAAGAGAGAAGCAGACGAATGGAAGAGAGAAGCAGACGAAGAGAAGAGAGAAGCAGACGAAGAGAAGAACGGACGGTCTGCCCGGCAGACGTGCCTACTGAGTGAGGGAGCGAGGGACGCAGAGAGACAAAGAGAGAGATGGAAGGTTGGTCGAAGTAGTTTTTTATGTCAAGGGCTGACCTACGTTTTATTAGTTTCATGTGAGCAGGTTGACCGAAATTTTACTTGTGTTTATAATTCTCTATTAACATTTTATGTGTGCTTTGAAATTACTTTTTGAGGTTGATTATTTACTTGTGTGTAGAAATTCTCCATTGGAGTTGAATATTTTCTTGTACCTATGTCTCCCCTTTGGAGTAGATTATACTAGTAGTGAATGTGAATGTTATAAGAAGAGTTATTTGTAAGAAAGTCGTAGATGAGTCAGATGTAAAATAACATCTTTTCTTTTATCCCTTTGTACGGAGTGGCAAATCCATTTTATCAGTGATTCCTCTTTTATTTTTATATTTTCTACCTCTGATTATGGGAAGTTATAATTTCAAATGATTGATTAAAAATCTTGTTATTACCCGGGACCATTTTATTCCAAGTTTATTGAAATTCCAGTAACAGTGGAGTTGATACTGATGAAGATATTTTGTGGTGGTAATCGTCGTGATGTTGATGGTGGTGTTGGCGATAGTGTTCATGATTGTAATGATAATACTAGTGGTCGTGGTGATATTTGTGGTGGTGATCAGTGATGATGATGATGATGGTGTTGATGACAGTGTTGATGATACTGATGATAGTAATGGCGGTGGTCATGATGTTGGCGATATTTGTGGTGTTGGTGGTGGTTTCTAGTGACGGTCCCTTCGATGCTCAATAGGAAAGCAAGAGTGTCGTGTCCCCGTTCGGCTGGAAGCTTCACTCATCCAATCCACGCGTACGAGTTGACCTAGAGGAGGATAAAGAAGTTCCTTTCTTGTGAACAGCATAGTTACCGCACGTTTCGGCATCACTGTGCCACTCCTATGCGGAAGACAATAATCTTGATTAAGGAACTGGAGGCGCGAGGCATACAGGAAATGGAATGTAAAAATACGAAGTTAGACGTTCTCACTTCCTTCTAGCAATGCACAGTAAATTATGGTAACTTTGGGTTTTGTCTGCTAAATAGCTTATTCACCGTTTCTTTGGACACTGTTTTGTGTTTTTGTAAGGGCTGTTTTACAAAAGTATTTGAACTGAAATTTACCTTTGGTACTCCTCTTTGTCGGCAGATTTTAAAAATAAATTGTGTGGCGTCTACAATTATTCCAATATGGAGTTATTTTGGCCTTCGGTACTCAGTACATAATTAACACTAAAACTCATAATTTGTCTCCTCTTGTATACCTAGAATAAGGGGCTTGTTTATTCGATGCACTAGTTCCAACAAATCTGATTTTTATTTTGGCCAGCTACACACCCAAACAAACCTTGCTGTGGTCTGTTTCATGCGGCTAATAAAGGATAATCACATTATGCACATTTCTCTCCAAGACAAAGTGGAAGATATTTATTACATGACATGAAAACCTTTTTGAGTAAAACAAAAGACTCAATTGTAAGATTTTCTTTTCGTCAGATGGTACAGGAACACGAAACGAATATTGAGCTGGGGCCAATGGTATTTGGCACACGAACAAGATTACGGTACATATCACCCATGCACAGACGTACACAATCAAGATAAGGAAGGATCTATTGAGCAAAAATAATCGGTGTTTCTTGCAATTGTTATTTTTTTATTCGTGGGGATACTGATTCACGCAGATGAGCAAATGCAAACAGAAATTCAGACTTATGCGTTCATTTCAGAAAAGAAAATATGTGTTCGTATGTGCATCCAATCCATTGATACTAAAGAAAGGCATTTTAAGTCAATGGTCTTCACTACACTAGTCACAGAAGGAAGTCTTTCGCTTCATGTTTTGATGCACTTGAGCGGCGGAAGTGTCCTAACAACTGCTAAGGTCACTGGTGACGACTGACCGATCATCATACAATCATTATCATTGCTAGTAATGAGGAAAGTACTCGTGTATTCCCGTGACGAAAAAGTGATAGATAGATTGATACAAAGAATAAAAAATATATATGTGCATGAAAAATTATCGGGAAATACATTTTACATGAGATATTTCATGCCCTGAAACGGGTGCCATATTAAAACGATAATGTTTCTCCACCAAACGACTACGAGGACGCGATCTAAACTCTATTCAGAAACAGAAGAGGTTTTTATAAACAAAATAACTCGGTAGTTTGTTGGTAAATGTATCCAACAAAATATCTCAGCACAACAGTTTTCTCGAACACGGCAATTATTATTTCAGCTAGACAAATTACGCTGTTTTCGCGGCAGTTATTTAAGCACACAAGAACAAACCTTTGATCGCGAAATTTTCTCCACGAAGTATCTCGTGCTTTAGTGTATGTGTTCCCACCTTTCTCATTCTGGTGCGCCAGTCCTGGGAAACTCCAAGCAGAACGTACCTTGCTGATTCGTCGTGACTCAGCAATGCAATTGTCAGCATTGCGACGTAAATCTTACATCAAGTCACCATCAGGAACATCTTTGGATTTAACCTGAACATGACCTTTCATCTTTGTCAGCAGGAGTCAGGTCAGTCACTATGGGTGGTTTACTGTGGAGGTTTTCTTGGTTTCGTCGGCTTTTATTGTCATCAGTATTTTGCTACTCATTTTCATCTTACTCATTATCAATATATTTCAAGTATGCACAAGTGTAGACAGCGTCAATTTGATATATTATGAAAGTTTTGGAAACCATTCATGAACAACCAGTCCTAACCCGCAGCTGGTTAGGTTGTCGGTCAATGCAAAAGGGTAAAGGTAAAGGCGCTTTTTTCATATTGCGACTTTTCCACCCGTGAATGGGTGCTCAAACCGCACACATTTACCCCCTGGTCATTGGGGTATATCTTTTTTATCACTCCAACATCACCTTCCTGGGGAGCATACAATTACTACCATCCTGCAGATGAACGCGCCACAATTAGCTTTCACAATTTTCCAGCTCAGTCCTCACAGGTAGCAGTTTTACCCCCGCATGCTTGGGATGAAGTAATTTGAGTAAAACACCTTGTTCAAGGATGCAACTGTAAAATCCGTCGCTGCTTCGAACGCTGCACGCACCAACCACAAGCAACTGCAAGTCAAGCGCGCTGACCACTCGACCACAGAACCCAACACCAAGAGGGTCTCTCAGTGTTAATGCATTATGGCACAACATTTACAAAGCGAAAGCAAATTTTATGATAAGTGCATGCACTCGAAATTTTACAAATGCAAACTTCAACCTTGTATGAGCAGGGATTAATGTTGTTGTGATAAGTGTTGAAAGTATCGAGTACAAATAGAAAGATGTGTCCAGCGACTAGAAATATACATGTACGTATCCCTACTGTCAATATTGATCAGATATCAGTACTTTGATGTGACCTGTGAGTGGCACAGAGAAAACTCTTCGTGGAATCAATTCATCGATTTGCAAATATGTTACTGAGTCACGTCAGAGGACTACTTATTGTGTGCAGAGATAGGTTTGTTTGTATTCTTTTCGGTTTGGATATCGTTTTTGTGTTTTGCATTGTTCACTGGTGACCACTATTTAAAAAAGTGTATCCGAGTGTAAAATAATGTTTTCCCTGTGTTACGAAGTCGACTTTGCTCATTTACTAAATAAAAAGGTCTAGGGGAATAACACACATACACACAGCCGACTTGTAACACTATCACACACAGTCGCTCTATTGAAGACGGAACACGACAGAGAGACGGTGAGGACAAAGGTCAAAATCAAAATCTCTTTAATTTTGATCTATCAACAACAAAAACGGATAATTAATGTTAGTAATGATAATGGAATAATAATAATTCAATTTAATCTTCATTATGGAATGACTACTAGGGCTCGTCAACCATTCAAAACTGTACTTAACTGAATCGTAGACCGTGTCCGATGAAAACACGTGCTAATCCTAAAAACGAGGTGGCCAACTCGTTTTCACATTAAATCCACTTACACGAAGGTTTCCCACCTTTGGGGTGACTGTAGCAGCGGTTCTAGTAATGCAGACGAGGGAGAGAGGGGGTGGTAGCACAGGGGAAACAGGAGGTCGACCAGAGCACAAACGACGAAACTTGAATCTGGCTTCGCCGTCGAGCAGACGTGAAGAGACGCCAACGAGTGGAGGTGGAGGGAATGCTGGTTCTTCAAACAGAGCGAGTAGACAGCTCTACTCAACCCTGGAGGCAAACGCTTGCACCCATGAAGGCAGAGGAACGCTTGCTCTTCAAATGGGGGTGAATGGAGAGACGCTTTGCATCTTGGATGGTGGCAAGCTGAGAAACGACCAGCACCTCAGACACTGGACAGCAGAGGGACGTCCCGGCACTTCGGTCGGAGAGAGAGCGCTGGTGCCTTGTCACACGTGGTGGTTCACTTGTGGGTGGTTGAATCACGCACCGTGCCGCTGGCGGGCAGAGTCTTTATACAACAAGCAACAATTCCAGTGTTCTCTCATCAAATGAAAATACTCGGGCCACGCCCGATTTACCCCACTGTCCAATCACATGGTCCCCGTATAAAAGCGAAGTCATTCAAAGGAATGTCTCCAGTCAAGTCCTGGAAAGTCGACCAATCACATGTCTCCCATTCCGCTCTGCATCGAGCTTGGACTATGTTTGCGATGATTGGATAGATTAATGGTGTCTTACGGCCCAGCAATCTCTCTAGGCTATGTGAGGCCATTAAGCACAAAATTCACCAAAATACTTCAAAGCAAACGTAAGGCAAGTTACAATGTTTTTAGTCACTCGCCTCCCATGAAACACATATAAAGACAAGATTGGCCAATTCTGAATTCAACCCTCGAACACACAGGGGAAACCATGGTTGGAGAGCCATAACAACGGCACTCTAACGTTACTATTTTTAGAACGGTTGGTGGCCACGCTAACTCACAGGTTAGTAAATGCAAAGGAGGGGGTGTGGGGGGTGGGTGTGTCTCGTCACACCCTGGGAATAGACATATCTACCCTGGCATTCAATCAGGTACCTAATGCTAGATCAATACATTGCAAGAAAAGAATCCGTCGGACAATTAAATGAAGCTTTAGTGATTAAGAAAGGTTTCTTGTATGTAGATGTCCAGTTTTAACTAACTTTCTTCAAATGAATGTGTTGCATGGATGATAAATGCATGTTGTATTTTTCTAGCTTTCCCACACATACGTACACACCAATGCATGAATGCAAGCATGCGCATAATTACCCATGTGTTCACACACACACACACACACACACACACACACACACACACACGATCACAAACGCATGCACATTTGCACACATACGGAGTCATTACCATAAATGGATGCATTTTCTTTTGTCAGAAATGGTATATTTGTTGTTGGTGCCAATACTATTCAATAAATTAAGAGACGGAAAATGTCACTATGACAATTATATCTGGCCCAGATCATCACTAGAAGTAATGGAAATGAAACGTAAATAACAATTAATGTGGCGACAACGTGAATTTATTTTGTAGTGAACACTGGTTAAGGAATTCTTATTAGCAGTGAAGGCCATCGTTTTCCCCAGAGGGAATACATTGTACATCCAGGACAAAAAGGTACTGACAACGATGACAAGAAGTTGAAAGCTGTGGGAAGCTGGCAGGCGTAGTCTTCAGAGGCAGAATATTCGCTCCTTGGACCGGCATGCTTTAAAGTAACAAATTCGAATGCGTGCGCGGTAACCATGTCGTTAGCCAATAATATCGAACGGAAATGACTCGGCAATTGGATTCCAGACTCTGAGCACTCTGGGAAATATAATCCTTAACATATTTGAGTAGAGTGTATTTCTGACGGCTGTGGTACAACTGATCATGGCATCAATTTACGGTGACCTCATCATTGTCCAATACAATTTAGCCTCTCATGTCTGGCCGAGTTGAATATGTTGATACATTTCGTAGTTGGTCTGTTTGTGAGTGGCAGTCTTTCCGACAGCTTGGGCTGACGTGGAAGGAGTTCGAGGAAGACAGTGTCCCACTTTTAAGACGTTCTCTCCTTCCACTCCATTCATCTTTCAGCAAGATCCAGGTGCTGCGCCATCTGCTCTCAGGAACCCCATTCTTGTTGCTGTTCACCTGTTGTTGCGTGGCATGGTGAAGGCTCTTTAATGGATTCATTTTGAGACCTAACTGAAAAGAGGAACATCTTCTATTCTAATGCCCAAAACATAATTTTATACCATACTTTTTTAGGTACGGAAAAGATACGCACAGTGTGAGATCCCACACACACACACACACACGTTATGAGGTACTCAAATCGCATTTGTAGCACCTTAGTTTGAAAATGTCAAACTTTTAGAAAAAAGGTATTGCTCTGTGAATCAGTTCTTATTCTGGAAGCTCCATGTGGCGTACTTAGTGGAATGAAATATCTCTTTAGGAAACCTTTGAAGTCACACTTCTTCATAACTGTATAATGGCTCAAGCAATGAAAACTTGTTTTCCCTTATGTTCTACTGGACATTGTCTCTCCCTTCTGAGACACACTGTTCCACGTGTTGTTGAGATTGCATGGATGTTAACTCTTCTGTTTACTGCAGACAGACATCTCGAGTAATGCTCAGATGTGACCATCCCCTGTATTAACAGCTACATACAGAGCTCATTACTCTTACAGAAATTACCTGGTATCCGTGTACTTCTGAGATCGATTCTTGCACATGAACGTACACCTGTGCGTGATATTTGCTCCATTCATAGAAAAATTGCGCATTCAGTGGAATTCTCTTATGATATAAGGCGTTCTACAAGGCGGGTATGTATGTTCGTAAAAATCGAGTGACAGTTTTTTCTCGCTCCGGGGAAACACAATAAGATCTACTTCAGTATCAGAGCACGATATGATTTCTCCCACTCCTAAGTTTAAAAAAATTCGTTCTTTTTGACTGAATTCAGTAGTGCCCGTGTGCAAAATCCTGCGATATGCCGTGTGAAGCATCTTAATAAAGCATGCTTTCGATTTGAAAAAGTACGGTATCTGCTAGACTTGTCGTTTAACTTAATATACATGCACTTTCACCTGTGAACTACTAAATTTTCGTCTGTGTTTTTCAATACCTATACGGAAATAAGTTTTATTGTGACATTTTGCAGACGTTATCTTAATAAATCTACACTGCCACCCAATGGGTCTCTCTGGCATGGGCTGGCCTCTCTCAAACGATCAGAGAACGTGTTAAGCTCTCGAGAAGTTGACGTGATTTAGTGCCTGAAAACGCATGGTCAGTCAGACGTAGCTCCCAGTGAGGTATCCAGTTCAGGTGGAGAGGGTCGCACCTAGCGCTTGAAGGGAGCAAGACTTGCACTTCACCGTGTCCCACGTGTCAATGAACAAAAAGAGGAGTGTGACCAAATAAGTCTGGCGGTACTCCGTAGTCAAGGCAAGCTTTCGGAACCAAGCTCCTTCTTCGGGCCTAGTCAAACCTAGACTACGAAGTACCGCCAGACTTCATTGGTCACCCTCTTCTTGTTGTTTAAGAATTATAGTCTGACACCGGCCCTTCACTTCTTTGTTTGACCACGTGTTAACGGTCTCGTGTCTGGCTGTGTCGGATTCTCTGCGCAATGTGGGCGCCATAGTGACAAAAGCGTTTTCTTGACGAGGGACAACTCGCGCATGGACGGACGGACGGACGGACGGACCGACGGTCGGACGGACGGAGTTTTACGACCTATCAGCCTCTGTAGGCTATGTAAGGCCATTAAGCACGAGAATCACTAGAATACATGCGCAAGTCAAGTCTCGATGTCCCTATTTATTCACCTCTTACGAATCGCGTAGGGAGACGCGGTGGCTCTATTCTGACCCCCAACCCACAGGGAGAACGTGTGCATGGATGACTGTGTATCCCCAAACCCCCGGGTCGATTCTTGCAGAACCATTTCATTCGTATTTTTGCACATGCAAGTAGGCCTACTTGGGCACTGAGCGGTGTGTCGACATGAAGCAACATTTGCGACGCAGTTCTCACACACACGTGGCGAGAACGCATCAAAGGCTGTTTTGTGTGCATGCTAATAAAGAACCGAAGCGTAAGATTTAATTAACCGCGCTGAAATGAGAAGCAATTACCTGTTCAATTAAATCAACAAAATCAATGAGAAGTGGTCTACGCCTTGGGAATAGTACATAGTCAGTACCATATGTGACATTACAAAATGAGTCACTCGTTGCATTTTGAACATTTCGATATCTGTATGTTTTCAAAAAGAGCACACAACAAGCTTCTAAATGGTGCAATAATCATGAACATATGACTACCCTACACGATTTCACAAGACTTTGAAGATCGACATCCTAAAAATATGCTTTTTGAGACAAACGCGTTTTAAGTTTACATACATTATTCCCCCTTTTTCCCTAGCAACACATATTCTAGACTCATGCAATTTGCCACAGAGATGAAACAGTGGTGTTTGGCTTTGGTTGGCAGCCTAGGGTATTCCCCCGCCGATCTGTTGCAGTGGTGGCTACGAAACTTTGAGAAAATGCTTGATGTTGACGATCGGTTCGCGGACGTTTTCTTGTAATTTATGATTTACCACCACACCCAAAAAACATCATAAAGCATATACTTACATGTTGATTTCAAATACGAAACTTACTCATACAATGAAGAAGGGATTAGTGAAGCAAAAAAAAAAATCTCGAAGTCGACCACTACAACCCCCAATTCCTTTGTGGGCGGTTTGCGCAAAATGACTCGACTGCGCAACCGACTCATTTAGCGATGGAGAGTCACAATTTGTTAATAATGTCCTTCACTCACGGGCAGGAATGTAGGTTGTGTGTCTAGTGTCATATGAAACGTTCCTCTCAGTACTGTTAAGTTGAATTCTTCCACGCTGGGGGTTACCGTCCGCGTGATTTTGCATTGTTCCATAACGATGTTTTTCATCTATAACTCTCCCACAATTCCTTACATCCCCCAGATTGACGTGATCTAGTGGCCCCACGCCATTCCTATACTAGGCGAATCAAATGTTCACAATACACTTTGAGGTGGTCAAACCCTTGGCAGGTGAGGGTAGCTTGTAGAGGATTTCCTCGGTATTTACTATCTTTATCTGCGTGTCTGCATCCTGACTTTAGATCATTCGCCGCCATTGTATCTTAGTATTTGCTCTCCTTCTCTTGCGCTGAATTTTTCCCTGCAAGTGAAGAGTTCTTGTTACTGCTGAATCATATACGTGATTTTATCAATATATGGAAAAGTGAGTGGACATAGGATATCTGTGCTTTTTCAAGAAATGTACAGTTTTTACATCATGACGTGATTAAATGTGCGATTAAAACCTTCCATACAGTTGTAAACCCTTCATTTTCTAGCGGCAGTTTATTTGCTTATTTTCAGACACTCACACACACACACACACACACACACACACACATACACACACACACACACACACACACACACACACATACACACACAAGATTAACCGTGTGTGAACCTTTCCAGGTCAAAAGAGTGGTATCTGATAATGTTTCAAACCCAACGTATATTCACAAAATACCAGTTCAAAAATGAAACTGACTGTCTGCTCATCCAAAACAAACAAACAATAACAACAAAAAGCCCGCTTGTTACGGGTAATTACTTCCGAGTCCTACTGTAATCCACCAAATGCTTTTCGACTCAAAGACCATCGCGGAAACTTCTGGTGATAGATCGGGTGAAGTTCGAGGTTATGCGTAAGGGTCGCCTTAAGGTAAACGCGTTTTGTGTGTGTGTTGGCGTAATGGTTATTCAGTCAATAAGGGACATTTACGTCAGCATTTCACGGACTTCCGTGTTTGTCACTAAAGCAACCTCCGCTACTCACAGCTGGCGATCACTCCAAGTGAAGCGTTAACTGATGTTTGCTGCTAATAGTCTTTGCAGGAGAGAATGAAGCTGGCGAAATGTTTGATAACTGTGATGGATGTTGACCGAATTTCATTCATTAACAATAGGACGCTGGTTGATGTTTTTTTAACCTGTAACTAAACTCCAATTTCGTTTCCTGCCATTGTAAAATTTTACAAAATGAGACACCGAGTCCTGACGATGTCCAAGTGATCAGAACCATTTGTTTTTCATGTAGTCGGCGAGTAGAAAAAGCAACCCAAAACATTAATCTTTGTCTTTCAACCTACTTGTAGATCTATTTTAATTATCACTTCATTAAACTGGCAAACGTTCGAATTGATCTCCCTCTGTTTCTGATCATCTGAAGTGACGTGTGCATCATGGCTCGGTCGTGACCTCTTCACGCGTCAATCCATTATGTCATCGTTCCGTCATCCATTCATCCATCCTTCGCTCCGAACATGCGTCCGTCCCTCCATCCATCCGCCTAAACATCCTTCCATTCAATTATCCGTCCATTCATCCATCCATCTACCCTCAAACGTACCCATTACTCTTTCCACCCCACCATCTGTTCATCTGTCTGACTTCACAACCGTACTGCTATGTTTTCATTCATTTCTTTGCAAGTGACGTATCACTCACATTGCATTCTATTTGTTTGATAATACTTACACTCGATACGTTGTTCATTTTCTCTTTTTTCTTTTGACACTTATGATAATGAAATGACTAATGGCAATTGTAATGACAAATATCATACACAGTTCAGTGCCAATACACCAAATTCAAAACAAACTAATACATTCACCAAACTCATTTCACTTATTGGCCAAATATTATGTTAGGGAACATTGAATGATAAACAACAGAGTTGAATGACTGCTTGTCTTCATCATTTAATGGAGTAGATAAGAACACAAATGAGATGTAACGCTGTGGAGGACAAGGGAAACTTCACAATGACTGCCAGACACAAGTGAGCTAGGAGACAATGTTTCTTACAGTGCCAGCTCGCCTGCAGATTTGGAAGCACACTGATGTTGTACAATTGCATGCACCACTTTTTTTTTCTCCATACAATTCATACTTAGAAGCTTTAGGCAGTAAAACGCCATTTTACAGCTGGTCTTCTCATTATTTGTACTTAGAGGGACTCGGCTTCACCAGGGTTCTCAGTTAAAATGAGACGGTTCTTTTTGTGCTGGTCCAGATATGACCTAATCAATGTGTTACTGTTTACCTCCGCCATGGAGGTAATGTTTTACCTTGGTTCATTCATTAATTATTCAGCAAAATAAATCAAAAGTCCGATACGGATTCTGATTAAATTTGATGGAAAGTCAGGGTTTCACTTAGGAAAGCATTCACTACATTTCTGTGGTTATCTGTTATCTTTTTTGGAATTACGACCAAAAATAGGCATTTTATTGCAGATCACGAAGTTGACGACGTCAAAATATTGATGACGTCGTCGTATACATTCCGCACTCAACCTCCAGCAGACGATAAAATGAACTGTAGGAGAAACCATGGCTTCCTTGGCGGAGCGCTGAGCTCTCCGAGTGCTCTCTAGTTCTTCAAAGAAGTGTATGTGATGAAAACTCCCAAAGCATGAGTATGCATGGCATTTAAGTGCCACTATAATCCCATGTTTTGGGGTGTATTTTTACTTATCAACAATATACGTTGTAACTGGTAGGTGTTATCGTTCACACAACTTATATTCATTTGCATCAACGACCTGCATTCAACTCTACTGCTCAGTAGCACATGCGATGGAATTCGGGATGGAAGAGAATACGTTCGAAGTTTCGTGTGACATGTCTTTCAAATTCGGAGAGGGAAAATGCGGATCGGGGAACGAAGTGATTGGAAGGAGGGGGAAAGGGGAAAGGGGGGGGGGGGAATAACATTCATGTAAAAGTGACAAATTTGCCAATTCCACAAGGCGTATGATACACTGACGGCGCAGGGCCGCCTTCTGACGTAACTCTAAACAAGTGACGTCATGACTGGTCCTCGTCGTGACGTCATCCCACCATGCCCCCGTTGTACTTCTTCTCCATGCTCTCCAGGTGTTCCCGCGCCTTCATGCGTAGGGAGACGATGCTAGAGCTGCGGGCATCGGGCTCGGCCATCTTGGGGGGGACTCTGTTGAAGACCCCAGAGAGCGTGTGGATGGTGGAGCTCACGGCGCCGGTGGAGGTGAAGGCCGGGGCCAAGAAATTTGGATATGACGTCACGTTGTGGGGATTGATAGAGGGAGCGAGACTCTGACCCATCTGACAGAGAGAAACCGCCGACGGCGTAGCAGTGATTGGGGTGACAGGGGAGTGGACTCCGCCGCAGTGGGTGGCGATCGGCGGGGTCAACCAGGGGTCAAGGGGCAACGTCGACGCCAGTGACCCCACTTGGCGAGCACTTGCGGTGGGGACCGGAAGTGTGTCGCTCATCCGGCTCACTTCCAGCTTTTCCTGGCGACGCCATTTTGCCCGACGGTTCTGGAACCACACCTGCAAATGACAATACAGTCGGCATGGTCAGCATAGCTCACGGAGTCATCTCTGACAAAAATACTCACTCCTCAGTATGGGCCTATCCAAGTTTGACTGGTGCCCACATACATGAACATGACTGTGCCCAAGACTGGTCAGTAACGTTTTGCTGATGTGGGATACTGATTTTTGCAATGGATTGATTTTAGTGTTCTTCATACTGATAGAGAAATACAGTTGTACAACAGTAATTTAAGGATCTGCAACTCTTATATATACATATAATCTCATTTACGAAGGGACACAGTGGACATTACGCTTGATAAATTTTCACATTTATTGTTGGAACATTCGTCTGTGCCGTCACATATCCATTTAGGGTGGTCCGCATTGATTTAATTGCTCAGTCACATATTTAGTGGGTGATCTACTCCTGCCCCTACTCATTCATATATTCCCTCACTTGTATTGCTAGCTCAGTATGTTTCGGAATGGAATGACAGGCGTGTTTTCATCCCCTCTTTCAACGTTGCTGTTTCTGTCACATATATTTCCTTACTAAATAACATCTTGGTCTTTCAGACATATTGCAGAGGTTGTGCGAAAGACTTTGATTAAAAACCCATGGCTGAGTATGAAAAACAACACTAAAATTGTAGCTGTCATTCTCAGATTTCAACCAAACTTGTCAGGCACAAGGCACCATCTACAAATGTTAAAAAAACGGACACCACAAAACACTTTGTTATTCCCATTGTGACCGACGGTGGCCTATTCAGATGTCCATTGCCATCAGGGATAAACTGTTAATTTATTCCCTTATATGATACTCGTTCAGTCAAGTCTCAGCAAGCGAGAGAGGTAAAGAGAGAGAGAGAGAGAGAGAGAGAGAGAGAGAGAGAGAGAGAGAGAGAGAGAGAGAGAGAGAGAGAGAGAGGGAGGGAGGGAGGGAGAGAGAGAGAAGTCCCACGAGAGAGGGGCGTGTTTCCGCTGATTGCGGTCTGGAGTCTGGCCGCCCAGCAAAAGACTCGGGAAAGAAGGCATTCTCCTCTGCGGCCCTCCCAGCCTCCCAGGGCTCCTCCTCTCAGTTTGCTGGGCAATGGGGGGAGGGCAGACACAATTTGCTGGAAGAAAGCCCCGAGCTTGAGGGACTAGCAGCTAACGAGTTGCCAACGAGATTCCTGCCCTCCCTTCCAATATCTGGCCATTGTCCCTCGCCCTCCTGCTCTCCCCGGCGCCGTCTCACGCACCCTGTGTGGAGTGTGCTTTGGTTAATTCAATAAACTCACATCAAATTTGCCGAATTAATTTGCTTCAGAAACGATTATCTGCACGAGCGAACGACCCGCAGGGGGGCCGGGCCGAGAGAAAGAGGGGGAGGCGGAGAGGAGCCCAGGGGAGAGGCAGACGGTCAGATGCAGACGAGAGCTGATTAGACGGCCATCATCTTCTCTGTATCCTTGCTGACACCCCCTCCCACCTTCCAGCCTTTCCTCTCCAGTACCCCTCCTCAAACCCTCCCTCCCTCACCCCCCACCCCCTTCATCTTCCTTTCTTATTCTCCAACCTCTTCCCCCTTCCTAGTTTATCTGCTCTTTAGTCCACGTCTTCCCCAGCCTCCAACCCCCCCCCCCCCCCCCTACCCTCTCCACTTCCCAACCCTTCTCTATATCCCCTGCCATGTTCCTTCAAACACTCAACATAATCAATTAGGCCACTCGACTGGAATAATCAGATCCTATCGTCACCTAGTCGCCCAGGCTGTCGACGCGAGCTATTTTATCCCGCCTCCCCTACCCAGGGGCAATACGACTTCCTCTCCAGATCTCCTCTAGCATCCCGCCCCAAAGTTTTTCTTTCTTTCCCTGTCTCCAAACTGGAGCCCCTCCCCCTCCTCACCTATTCTTCCCCACCTTCCCTGGCCGAACTTTTCCTCCCCGCAGTCAGGATGCGTGATTGAACATTCAAGGACATGCATGGCGCCGAAGGTTTTGTCTCCTGATCTCAACACATGCCCTATACGTATTGCCATTACATGTACAGCTACCACCGATACAACGTCCCCACTCATGGTCAAGCCTGGGTGCTCTCCATCAAGTCTCCCGGAGTTGTGTAGTGGACACTGTACGTGGATAGATAATCTCGCAACAACATAAAACTGTATGTAACTCCGTCAAAGTATTCGGTTTTCAACATTGGAAATGTTTTCGCGTTTAAAAACAGAACCCTTAACTGAATTGATTTGGGAATCTGTTACAGACTAAACGACCACTAAAGTGATGAACCATTGTACTTGGGACCCCAACATTGGTGTAAATAAAGGACGGAGTTGATGAATATTTAAATGTAGATACTGTCACTGTCGTTGTTTCTGTTCTTACTGTTGTCATTGTTTTTGTTCATGCTGCTGTTGTTGTTGTTGTTGTTGTTGTTGTTGCTGCTGCTGCTGCTGCTGCTATTGCTGAAGTGTAATGAGGGGCAGTTTTGTTTGTTTTACAGAAAGGTCCATTTTCTACCAATTCCATTCATCCTACATTCTACCTTCGTTTTGTCTTCCGCCCGTTGACACCCAAATCCTTTACAACCCAAACTCTTGCCCACCCACTCACACCTCCAATTCCACACCTCATTCGTTTCCTCTATCTCCGGGTCCTTATTCTGAGCCCCTCGGGCTTTTTTTCTGCCCGTCTATCTTGAAGAACGCTCCCTGGCTAAATGGTGTTTATTGACCGCCCAAAACGCATTTACCCGCTTTTATCGGACAGCCTGCCTTGGAGGGACGGGCAGCAGGGCCTGAAAACGTCATTGGAACACAGGCGGAGAATGCAAGGAAAAGACATGTTCCAATGCTTGACTCGTCAACGAGCTCCGAGGACGCCGTCCCGGGCAGGAGAGAAAGCGTGGCACACAGACAGATGACAAACAGTTATTCCGGATGAGTGCCTCCGACGAGCCGCGACAACAATCAGACGCTCTGGCACATGGCGCCTGGCGGGGGCCGAGGACTGAGGGCAGATGGTCAGGAGAGGAGATGGCGAGGACAGCAGGCGATGACTGGGATAACGACCCCGTCTTCCCACACTACAACACACCACACCGTGCCACACTACACCACACCATACCACTTCACACTACGCGACACCACACCACACCACTTCACACCACACGACACCACATCACACCGTTTCACACCACACCACACCACACCACACCACACTGTACCACACCTCACTGTAGCACATTGTACGACACCGCACAACACCGTAGCACACTACACCGTTCCACACCGCACCACACCTTGCCACACCTCACTGCACCACACCGTACCACATCGCACTACACTGTACCACACCACACCATACTACACCGCACCAAACCGTACCACATCACACCACACCATATCACACCGTACCACACCGCACCACATCGTGCCACACCTCACTACACCACACCTTACCACACCGCACCACACTGTACCACACCACACCATACTACACTGCACCAAACCGTATCACATCACACCACACCATACCACACCGTACCACACTGTACCACACCACACCATACTACACCGCACCAAACCGTACCACATCACACCACACCATACCACACCGTGCCACACCTCACTACACCACACCGTACCACACTGTACCACACCACACCATACTACACCGCACCAAACCGTACCACATCACACCACACCATACCACACCGTACCACACCGTGCCACACCTCACTACACCACACCGTACCACACCGCACCACACTGTACCACGCCACACCATACTACACCGCTCCAAACCGTACCACATTACACCACACCATACCACACCGTGCCACACCTCACCACACCACACGTTACCACACACCATACCACACCGCACCAAACCGACCACACACCACACCACACCGTACCACCACCGCACCACACGTCCACACCCACTACACCACACTGACCACACCACACCACACTACACACACCACACCACACCACCACACACCACACTACACCACACCGTACCACACCACCACCACCTGCCACACCTACACACCACCACCACCACCACCACCACCACACTACCACACCACACCATACTACACGCACCAAACGTACCACCACACCACACCATACCACACCACCACCACCACAGTACACCGACCACACCACACCATCCACATCGCACCACACCACACACCCCACCGACCACACCACACGCACATACCAACCACCACACACCTACCACCACCACTCACACACCACCACTACCACACCACACTACACTACACCACACCGTACCAAATCACCGCACCACACCGCACCACACTACACCACACAGTACCACACCACAACACACCGTACCACACCACACTACACCACACCATACCACACCACCGCACCACATCGCACCACACACCACACAGTACCACACCACAACACACCGTACCACACCGCACTACACCACACCACACCGTACCACGCCACACTACACTACACCGTACCACACCGCACCACACTACACCACACCACACCGTACCACACCGCACTACACCACACCACACCGTACCGCACCACACCACACCACACTGCACCACACAACACCGCATCACACCACCTCACACCTTACAACACCATACCACACCACACCTCCTGGCTACCATCCCTGTGGGTTTCAACTGCCAGTTCCAGAGAGCAAGATCTGTGAGCTTGATAAGATGTTACGCATTGCTGAACTAAACATGAGCAGCACACCAAAGAAGCCCACCCAAAACCCACCCTTTGAAATATACTCACCAGATGCATGAACGATTTGAACATAATAAAGAAGTAGATGGTGATTATGTTGTAAACTTTTCATTTTCCCCCGTTATTGTGTGGAAAATATTTCGAGGGTAAAATATATGGAACACCCATTTTACGGGATCAAGCTTCATCTTATTCATCGTCATGCATTGATTGGGACAAAACTTCTTCTTCCCAGCACCCATTACACGTTCCTTCCTAGCTACGGCCCCATATGGTTTAAGTGTTTTCTCCCAATCCATAAAAAGGGTATTGCAAGCGTCTTCGCCCTGTCAAAGCAGTACGTTTGACACGCTTATTTACTCGGCTGCAAACTTACTTTAATATGACGGATGAGATCTGAGGAAACATCATATACTTCAGTACACTATGGTTTTGCTAAAAACACACTGTAGAACGGAAACCAAGTGGTGTGTGATAGCACGTCACGCACTAGGCAGGGGATCAGTACCAAGCAGCAACCGACGCCTTTCTGGGCGCGGAGTTAGACAGACCGGAGGAGAGAATCATAAGAACATACATATATTTGGATATAAAACGGGAAAAGACACGGCACCGACAACCAAAACCGCAGAGGACAAAACGGTCTTGGAACATTCACCTCTAAGCCTCCTCTGAGACTTCACGCCAGTGGAACAGCTGCAGTCATTAACTTCATGCACGACAGACTCAAGTAGCAACATGGAGAACTCCAAGAAGTGCGGGACACGAGTCTTGGCAACGCTCGAAGAGAGCGACTCGAGACCTGGAGCTGGGAATGGGAGTGGGGTTCCTTCAGGGAGAGGGACAGAGGGAGGGGGTCATCACGAGCCGGTGACCCGTGTGGCCACACGTGGGGGCGACCATTGAGGGGACTCGCTGAAGCACCAGATCGCTGACACCTGCCCCAGGGCCACGTCTTCATCAGGAGTCAGCGACGCCAATTACCGAGTAGGGGCGGGACACCCTCGCCTCCTTGGCAACGTCAGCGCCTTGACGACACTCCGGGGGGTGGGGGGCGAAGCCGAGGTTGGGGTTAGAATGGGAATAGAGACGGAAGGGGTTTGGAGATTTGGGATCAGGATTGGGGTGGGTGGTAGGAGACGGAATGAGTGAAGAATATGTGGAGATGGGTCAAGACGTTTTTCGGCTGGGTAAATTCTCCAAGAGGATTAAAGGAAGGTTTGTTGCTGAGGGCTTGTATTGAAGTGTGGATTGTTTTAAAAACAGTTTTGGTATTGTTTTGGTTATTGTAATTTTTGGAGATGTTGTGACCTCATGGAATGCTCGAAGTCGCGTTCTTTGCCAAGGCAGCAGACGTACTGAAAACATTCATCTTACGGGACTTTCAGATGATGGCTTCAAGCACAAGTCCAAACACTCTCTGTCAGCCAGTCAGAAGTGCGACAAAAAGAACAACTGTCCTGCGACAGCTGAGGCACGCTCCCTATGGAATAGCGGTTCACTTCGATAAGTATCAATGCGTTTATAATTGAGTGTTTATGACGAGCATATGTGTGCACATTAAAGTAAGAAAAAAGCTGGAGGCTGCGCTCTCTCTCTCTCTCTCTCTCTCTCTCTCTCTCTCTCTCTCTCTCTCTTTCTCTCTCTCTCTCTCTCTCTCTCTCTCTCTCTCTCTTTCTCTCTCTCTCTCTTTCTCTCTCTTCTCTCTTCTCTCTCTCTCTCTCTCTCTCTCTCTCTGTGTGTGTGTGTGTGTGTGTGTGTGTGTGTGTGTGTGTGTGCGCGCGCGCATGTGTGTGTGTGTGTGTGGTGCGCTCGTGCGTGTGTATCCGAACGTTTTTGATACTTAAAGATGTGAATTTCTATCCTCTAGAGAAAACGCCTCAGAATACCGGTTGTCAAGACATTGAGTCACGTATCCTGTCTCCGTCACGGCGTCGCGTTCAGCGATTGAGTCGCCTGTGACAAGCCTTTTACGACTTTTTCACACTTTGATTTATTAGGCTTAGAGATGTGTTACCTAAACATTGTGAGAAAAGTGGATTTTGAAGTAAAAGCAGTCGTTCATATTGATATACAAATACATCCGCGAGGTGCGACTCCTTCCGGTTTGCTGCGCCTGTAGATTCATATATTCAGTTATTGCGTCCGCTGTCGCCCGTATCTTCGTAACCAAAACCCTCGAGATCACATGTGTAATGTTAACGTTCAAAGGCCTTAATATATAGTGATAAATAAACTATTAACCAGAAAACACGTTGAGGGTAGCTGCCCAAACGGAAGCTTGAATGTCTGATCTGAATTACAAGGTCTCCGCAATGACAGAGGATGTTTAGATAACGAATGATATTTTGACTATGCATTCAAAGCATTCGTGGTCAGAACATTAGCACTTAGGATTGCAGAGATTGCATGTGAATCTGTGAAAGGATGGAATGAATACCAGGACAGCTAAGTCTGCAGGACTCCGCTGCGAATTACATCATGTATAACAATGTCTCTTTTGTCCAGAACACTCGTTCGAAATAAGCTGATCATGACAAATTATCCAGGACTCTGTAATTACAATCGTTTCCATATTTTCCTAACAAGTTTAGTGCATTATATAGGCGGCTATTCTTCTTTCTTTCTTAAATTTCAATACAAATGTATGAAATAGAAATTTAATCCGCTTCGGACCCCAAAACTTTACCACTTAAAAAGCCAGTACTTTGTACTTTGAAGTTTGTGAAATAGTCACATTGAGCTGCACTAGTTTCCGTTTACTCTTAGCGCATTTGCTTCTAAACCACGACTGAGATTTCGATGTGGTTATTGCTCTTGTCTTCACATTGTTGTTTCAAATCAATTTCCCGCCAAGAACAAACCCGAGCGGAAACGTCTGCTGTTTGAAACAAAACTCGCCACTGCCGAACACCAGACTGTATCCTCTGAGGCGTTCCGGCCAATTAGAAACAGCGTCCCTGGGCTCTCGAGTTTTCTCGCCACGTCCCGCGAGAGATAATTGAATTCCTGTGTCGGGCCGTCCTGGCGGTCGGTGCCCACGTGACAAGGGGCTGCCGGGAAGAGGCCTCATTACCGTGTGGCTGTGCGAGGCTTTGTGGCGAGTGGCCTCGCTAACGACATTGCCCTCAAGTCCCAACAACTGAAAGCAGACGATCAGCGTAGCTTCCAGAAGCGAAGATTGGATAAAGACTGGCCAATGAGGGCGCAATGGCGTTTGGACGCGTTGCCTCCAACAGAGCAAAGAGGGAGAACGCAGACGAGAAGGGTCAGCAAAGGGAGAGAGGTGAAGTCCCCACGAGAAAGGGTCAATGGTGAGATGGGCGAGGGTTGATTGTCAAATGGGATTTGGAGGTTGACACTGATTGTCTTCAATCATCAGGGCTGAATCTGGGCTATTGAACGATGTTTTTCACGTGGGATTCGTCGATGGTGAAGTGGCGCGCCTTTTGTGTGAAAAGAGCAGAAGTGAAAACAAAGCAACAAACTTACTTGTGTGGTAAAAGCTGTGAGGGTAAACAAGGGCTCGGCATCAAATAGTTAGGTACAAAATGTTTCACGTTAATAATGTTTCTTACTTTCTTTTCAGGGAAGTAATTGTATAACGTAGAGGGAAGTAGTTGAAAGAGAGCTAAAACAGTAAACACTTTCTAGTAATTTATTTCACAACTTAATACGTATACTTCACCAACTTCATCAACTTCATGAGAACGCACTTTACATCCCAGAAAAGAGCATCGACGTCGTTAAATATAAGATAGTATTGTT
>JAWQFJ010018213.1:5000-12045 GCA_034096865.1 Theodoxus fluviatilis
TTTGTCAAGTTGTTGCTGTGGTGTGTTGCTTTGGGCTTGGCCTGCTTGTATGCTTTTGCATTGTATGTGTAATGTGCCTGATTTTGCTTTACTTGTGTCTGGCATTATTTATGTTTCATGTCTTTCATGCCTGTAAAGCGCTTTGAGCATGTAAATTGAAAATGCGCTGTATACAAAACTTTTATATTATTTAAAAAATCTTTTGGATTGTAAGATAATACATCTACCTTAAATAAGCTTACACATTTTGAACAAAATAAATTGTTGATAAGTAACACGGGAGGATACATCAACGCAGATATAATCAAACAATTACATCTATGTTGGATAAAAGTAGCTTCCAACTGGCATCCCTTCCTTGACAGTCTGCCTCATCCAACAGAAACAGAAGACGCATTAAATCATTCCATATGGTGTAATGTATTCATGACAGACAGAAATGTTGGACGGCAAACTAAACAGGGCAGGAACGCAATCCATCAAGGAGGTTGGAACGTTCAAAACTTTCGACCAGATACAGCTCAGTACAGAAGTGGTGAAAACTTTCTCGTAAAGAATAAGATTATCGATAACATCATCACAATTGGATACAATTTCTGAGATAATCCTGTAGCCAGAATCCTCATACTAGAACGAGATATGTCAGTTTTCGTGACATCATGGAAAACAAGATAAAAAATGGCACAAATTAAAAAATATAAAATGGTAATAAATAGACCTGTGCCACGAGGGCATGTGAAATGGCAGCATAAAGTTCCGACAGAACGACTGCCATGGTCAAAACATTACAGATAAGCTAGAAATGCTGCTGCGGATACTGAAACAAAAACGTTGCAGTTCTAAATACTTCACCGAGTTATACCACCAAACGACCTCCTACCAAATAAAAGAATAAAGATAACGATAAATGCACATTTTGTGAGACGGAAACAAAAACAACGAAATATTTTTTGTGTGCTGAATGCAAATCCTCTATAAGGCTCCGGACATATTCTGACAATTTACTCAACGAAAAGCATGCAGCATGAGATACATTTTACTGTCACCGAATTGTTTCTAATCAGTCCAAGAAACAGGTGCAATCAGTCAACCACTTATTCTTGCGAGAAAATATAGACACTATTGCAGAGTAAAGGAAACAAAACCGAACACAAGGGATCTGGAAAAGTATCCCCCTGTGGGTTCGGGGTAAGAATTGACCCACCGCGTCTCCCTACGCGATTCGTGAAAAGCGAATAACTAGGGACACCGTCACTTGATTTGCGTTCAGTCTGTACTGTTCTAGTGATTTTCGTGCTTAATGGTCTTACATAGCCTACAAAGGCTGATAGGCCGTAAAACACCGTCCATCCATCCATCCATCTGGAAAAGTATATAAAGCATTTAATACAAACAGAAAAACACATAGCTAAAATTCACCAAATAGGTAATATAGGCCTATCTAATGCAAAATGGACATTCTTCTTTGGACAAAGGGGACTTTGAAATGAAAGCCAGTGGAAGAATGAGAGGACTAGTGACAAAAAAAACTTCCGCACTGCTCAGAACCTTTTCACACAGTTTTCTATTGTCATCTCTGAATACCCATCATCTCCTTTCCCCTTTTCACATTTCAAACCTTCCTTCAAAAGTATCCCTATACTACTTCCCTTTCTTTTTGTGAAAATTGCGAGTGCGTACATTGTTTCATGTTTGCACTATAAGGAATTCACATATTCTAGAGATATTGAAAACTGACCCCCTTTGTTGTCGTTGCATTCCCATTCTATTCCCTTGCTGCCAGTGAGATTTGAAGAAAAAGGAAGAAAAAGAAGGGAATGTTCTCCTTCCTTCCCTGTCTTGCTCTAGAGCCCTTGCTGAAGTTCGACTTGGCAAAATTACCTTTTCCTGGCGTAACCTACTTTTGTTCTTCCTTGTCACGAGTGTAAGTGCTTCCTTATGTAAGTTATTTCTCAACACGATTCATTGCATTCTGACGTGTCAGTATCAGCTCTGAATAACTACGCTTGAAACTGGTCAGGTGCAAAGGGCAGAGCAAGGCAGTTGCTTCTGAAAACATTATATGCTGGAACTTCAGGACAGTGCGGCAATTTAATATTGCTCTTTTAATTGCTCGAGAAGCAGTCTTCGCAGTCAGCTTAGCTGCATGCTTTAGTCGACGTAATACATGTGTGTGTTACGGAGGCTGGGGGCTGGGAAAGGGGTAAGGGGAGAGAGAAAGAGAGAGAGAGAGAGAGAGAGAGAGAGAGAGAGAGAGAGAGAGAGAGAGAATAAACATGGAGGGAATTTTGTGCTCATATATATGAGAATTTCGGGACGGAACTTTCAATCCCGGTTAGACTGCACAGCGCCCAGTATCCGTTTTCAGTCCTCAGCAGGAGAGGCAGTTTGGGTTAAGCACCTTGCCCCAGGATGCACCTCTAGGATCCTTGCTGCATTGAACACCACACTCGCCAGTCGCAAGACGAGTGTCTTAACCATTAGCCTATGTGACGGATTCATACTTTTCCCCCTCTTTATTGTTTTGATGATTTGAGTGTGTTTTTTTTAAAGACTGAAGCATCACACCACTACCACTATGAATTGTGTGTTTATGCATGTTTTAAGTACGGAATACTTAAGGATATAGAAGCCAGCCAGACCTCAACTAAATGTAGTTTATTAAGCAACCAGCCATGCCTTTAGAATATTACTGTGTTGGAGTGAACAGTTTTCAAGTTGGGCGCCAAGCTTGTGCTGATGAGAGACTTTGAACACAGTGGGACGAAAATGCGCCAATTTTCTCTTCTTTCCCATTGGCCCAGAGTAGTGAACTTTTAAGAGTTTGGGCGGTAGAAAAGTGCTTAGCAAGCAGGGCGCCAAATTTCCCCTTCTTCCCATTGGTGAGTCTCTGAGACTCTCAATGGAGACATGGGAGCAGGGGATAAAAACAGGCAGATTCTGCTAGCAGGGGCTGGCGTGTTTGGGGACTGGCGTGCTTGCCCTCTCCAGGGCGCACTGAAAGAATACAAGATGGTATCAATTAAGGCCAGTCTGACCTAGGGGAGGACAGGGAATGGCGTCCCTCCCCACCCTCCTTCAACCCACCGCCTCCAGCCCCCCTGGATGGAGGAGATGCGCTGACAAGCTGCAACCGAAGCGGAGATGACCCTGACCCCGCCACCATACACGGGACGAGAGGAGAGATGAGGCCAGTTCAACCTCCCCTCTGCAGGCCCACCCCTGCATCAGTCGACACCCCCTCCACACCCCAAGACACCCCCATCACTCCTGCCAAACTGCTTTATCCTTTCTAGTGAATGACTGGCTATCAGCCATAACAACCGCGAACTGTGTGGTACCATTTTCTTTGACCTGAAAAAGGCATTTGACCTGGTTAACTACGAAATTCTCCTTGAATGGATGGATGGATGGATGGATTGAGTTTTACGGCCTATCAACCTTTGTAGGCTATGGAAGGCCACTAAGCACGAAAATCGCTAGTAATCTAGTAAACGCAAATCAAGGTACGATGTCCGTAGTCATTCGCCTCTTACGAATCGCGTAGGGAGGCGCGGTGGGTCAATTCTTACCCCGAACCCACAGGGGGAAATTCTCCTTGATGAACTCTCAATGTAATATAAAAATGCAACATCAGTCTCCTTCTTCCAATCATACTTGACGAATAGAAACCAATGTGTCTATGTCAACGGGTCGTGTTCCTCGAGACGATTCGTAAAGTCAGGGGTTCCACAAGGCTTAATTTTAGGTCCATTGCTCTTCAGCTTGTATATCAATGATCTACCATTGAGTATATCAAATGAAAGTATCAAATGCATTATGTTTGCAGATGACACCATTATCAGCGTAAGCGACAGAAGCATAAATTCCATCCAATGCACCCTGAACGTTACCCTTGATGATTTACAAAATGGTGTTCATCAAATAGAATGGTCATAAATCCATCAAAAACCAAGTGCATGATTCTAACTACAAGACAAAAACGTCAACGACAACCCTTATACATCAACCTTATGCTAGAAAATGAAATCATGGAGCAAGTCTCTGAAACAGAGTGCTAGGCATAATTGTTGATGAACAACTACTTGGGAACAATCAATTCCTTATGCAAAATTATTGCTAAGAACATTTTCCTGCTCTCCAAACTGAGGCATTTTGTCACCACCGATGCATGCGCAATGTTTTTTCACGCACACATAAATTCCCATATTAATTTTGCATCTGTTGTATGGGATGGCTCCATGGCAGTGCACTTGAACAAGATTAAATCACTGTACAGACGAGCTGCCAAGCTTATCATTTCCGACTCAACATTGTCTACGGATGAAAAGATCAGAAATCTTGGCTTACTACCCTTCCAAAAACACCTCGTCCTCAATAAATGCATCCTTATGCACAAAATTGCTCATTCACGAGCACCGAAGTATCTTACTGATCTCTTCATTCGTCCCCAAACAAGCCATTCACTATCTCGCAACACTTTCATTCTACCACAACCTAGAGTAGACATTTTCAAAGGCAGTATTACATATTCAGGTGTTATGATATGGAATACACTCCCATTGCACCTAAGGAACAATACTTCCATGAAGTCTTTTAAAGCATCCATACGTGATTATCTATTCAGATGATCTCACTGCTGTCGCCTGTACATATGACACGTATTGCTTGAACTTCAAGACTCACTGAGCTGACAGTTGTCAAAGGCATCTACTAAAATCTTTGTCATTGTTGATCATATTCTTCATATACCTTACCAATTGTTGTACATAGATTAGCTACTGTGTATTTTGTGTCTTAATTATCTCATGTTTCATTCTTTAAATCATCAAGGACATTTGGTAGAAAGACCGAATGCCTAAATTTCCTCCTTGATAAATAAAGCAATTCACATCTCATCTCATCAATCTAATCTCGCTCTCTCTCTCTCTCTCGTACATCCTCTCCTCGCTCTCGCTCTCTCTCTCTCTCTCTCTCTCTCTCTCTCTCTCCTCTCTACCTCCCATCTCTCTCTCTCTATCTCTCTCTCTCTCCCTCTCTCTCCCCTCTCTCTCTCTCCTCTCTCTCTCTCTCTCTCTCCCCTCTCTCTCTCTCTCTTCCCTCTTCTCTCTCTCTCTCTTCTCTCTCTCTAGAGATTCTCTCTCCCTCTCTCTCTCTCTCTCCCACTATCTCCCTCTCTCTCTCTCTCTCTCTCTCTCTCTCTCTCGCTCTGTTCTGCTGTGTGTGCCGATCGATTCTCTCTCCTCTTGCGCTCTCTTATATCACTTCTTCTCACAACCATCTCATGTCCCTTTCTACTTACCCACCGCAACGCATACTTCAAAAGCGCCCAACCCCCCGCTCATCACCATGGGGCAGAACTCAACTTCCACTCAACTTTCACATTCAATTTTACACTGTTTTTGGGGACTACTAATTCATCTCAACGTACCAGCAAAAAAAACAACTTTCTTCAGGTGAGATACTTCAAAAAAACCTACTTTTCTCCATTACCAAAGCTCCGATGGATTCAATTTCAAAATCTTTTATGCATGTGTTATCAGTGGGTCTATGTGCTGTCTGTGTCTTAGGCCGGTGTTTATGTGTGCTGTGTCATTCCAGTCTGTCCTGCCCGCCCGCCCGCCGCCTCGCCTGCCTACTGCCTGCCAGTATGTTGTCTCTTTGGTCTGTGTGCTGTCCAGTCGCCTGCCTGATGAACTGTGTGTCTGTCTGTCTGTTGGTCTGCCTGCCTGCCTCCTGGTCGGCTGCTGTCTGTCTGTCTGCACCTGCCTGCCTGCCTGCCTGCCTGCCTGCCTGTCCTGCCTGCCTGTCCTGCATGCCTGCCTGTCCGCCTGTCGGTCTCTCTGTCTGTCTGTCTGTCTGTCTGTCTGTCGTACTGTCTGTCGGTCTGTCGGTCTGCCTGTCTGCCGTCTGTCTGTCTGTCTCTGTCTGCCTGGCGTCTGTCTGTCTGTCTGTCTGTCTGTCTGTCTGTCTGTCTGTCTGTCTGGTCTGTGCTGTCTGTCTGTCGTCTATCGTCTGTCTGTCTGTCTGTCTGTCTGGTCTGTCTGTCTTGTCTGTCTGTCTGTCTGTCTGTCTGTCCTGCACTGCCTGTCGTGTTTGTGTGTCTGTCTGGTATCTCTGTGCTGTCTGTCTGCCTGTCTGTCTTCTGTCGTCTGCTGTCTGTCTGCCTGCCTGTCGTCTCCCTGCCTGCTTGCTGATCCTGTCGGCGGTGAGCCACAACTTCTTCCACATCTATGACAGTGCCACTTCTCTTTTGTGCTTCCAGGGCCTTATGGACTGCTACGGGTTGTGGTTGGGGGCTGGGCGGGAGGGTGGGGTGGGGGGTGGGGCGGTGTTGGTCTTCTTGTAGCTTTCACTGGAGCTCTCAATTGGTTGGGTTTTGTAGTGTTATACTGTTATTCGTGTGTGGGGTGACGGCGGGGTTGTTGGTATGGGGGTGGGTGGGGGGGGGGGGGGTTACGTCTGAGTGGGTCTTGTCTCGTGTGTCATAGGTATTATTTATGGCACTTAAAACGGAGGGGTGGGTGGCGGGGGTGTGATCAAAGCCTAGATTTGGTCCTCTTTTGTCACCAGTTCTTAAAATATTAAACTTTAACTGTTCATCTGATATTGCCCCATTGACCCAGTTAACCCTTTTGGTTTCAGGTGTAGTCTTATCTCTTGTCTAGTGTGCAGCGGGCGTGTTGTGTCGTGAGTGAGGTACATCGGGAAATGTCCATGTTTTTTGCATTAACGGCGTGTTAGGGTGTGTAAGCGATGCGTGTGTTTGGCTTTTGTTTTGTTTCTTTTAGCCTTCATCACTTAGTTTTCCTCGTGCTCGTTTTTTTAAATGATGTCACTTGGCGCCAATAGAAGCTACTGTTGTGACGTGAATACTGTGTGTGTTGTACGTGTCTGCCTGTCTGTCTGCCTCGCCATTGCCTGTCATGCCTGTCGGCCTGTCTGTCTGTCGCCTGTCTGTCTGTCTGTTGTCTGTCTGTCTGCTGTCTGTCTGTCTGTTAGTCTGTCTCGCCTGCCTAGCCTGCCGTCTGCCTGTCGACTGCCT
>JAWQFJ010018215.1:0-22500 GCA_034096865.1 Theodoxus fluviatilis
CAGCCCTCCTCACTCTTAGCCTTTCTTCTTCCTGAGCTTCTTCTTCTTCCATTTTGGCTTTCTGGGCTCTTATTATTTTTTCTTCCTGTGCTTTGATGGAGTCTTGTTGTTGCTTAAAGGCAGCCAAGGCGATGGTTTGCTGCAATTCGATTTCTGCTTCAAGATTCTTTCTATCTTCTTCCTGCTGGGCTTCATCAAACTGTTGCCTTCTAGCCTTGTTTTGTCTCTTTAGGTCATGCTCACAGTTGGAATTTTCTGTGACGATCTTCTGAGTTTCAAGCTGGATTTCCTTTGACACCTTTTCCTCTTGTTCCCTTTGCTTTAGCCTGTCAAGTTCATCGTTGATTTCTCTTCCATGCTCCAAAGTCAGCCTCTTGACCGAAAGGGCTGCCGCAGTTGCTAGAGCATCTAAGACTATACTGGCCTTGTTGGAGTCGTGCGACGTGGTGCTTTTTACCCTCCCAGTGTTGGAAACTAAGTCTAGAGCATGGACACTTTGGGGGTTAGAAAACCCACTAACCACAGACTTGGAATGTTTCTTGGTGCGAATCCCAGAGGTGGAAGTACTCTGAGCTCCTTTGAAGAGGCTACTGAGAGAGGTCTTCGTGTTGTCACTTGGTTTGCCGGTTGTCGAATCCCCAGTAATTGAGACTGGCAATGAGAGGGGTCTCAACACAAGCACTAGAGTTGACATGGTAGGCTGAATTTGATCCTCTAGTTGTTGGTGCTGAGCTTTAGCCTCGTCGTCATCGTGCAGCTTGAGCAGGGCCGTGAGACAGGTTTGCAGAGTCTTCCTATCTAGGGAAAGCTCCTCCTTGTACTGATGCAACTTCGCCAAGTTAGGCCTGACCCTCGAAAGCTCATTGTCGATATTAGAAAGCATATCCCTCATGTTGTTGCAGTGTTGTCTAAAAATTATTTTCTTGACTTTGAGCTGATATTCGAGTCCCTTGGCGGTGTTCTTTCGCGACCTTTGCAATCGGTCTTCTTGACCAGGTGGGGATGCCTTCTTCTTGTTGATCTTTTTCTTCCTCCATAAGTGATCCTCCAATGGTTTTTTGATAAGCAAGAGTGTCAGACCCAGGAACAGGAACCAACTGCATGCTGACGTTGAGAGGAAATGTAGTTCCCGTTTGATGTTGCGTGCCCAACTCTTGAGCGACAGCTGGCAAATTCCTCTCATCACCATTTTCACTGCCGGCGATTGTTTGCTGTTGATGTACATTAGCAGGTTTCCCGATGTCATCTAAATCCATATTATGAACACCAGGCTCTGCGATGTCGGCTAGCTGAGTGTCTATGACTTGATGAAGGACTGTAAAAGGGTCCATTTCCTGCTCTTCTTCTGTAGTCCCGATAGACACATTTGGAGAGTATTCGTCCACTGGGGTTGCTATTTTGGACCTTTTTGAACGGCTTAATAGCTAGAAGTTCACGTCAGGTGAAGTTCAATGTTAACAGAAACTTGGTAACTTGGTAACTTTTATTTGTGACGATACGTCTGCTCGGAGTTTATGAAGACGAGTAAAATGACTTGACGTTGCAAGAGGTGATACTTGACTATGTGCTTCACTTGACGACAGATGATGTTAATACTGAAGACAGTTTATTTACGATGGAGACGTGGATACGTTGGATGGGCTCCGGTTGACAACGGATGAAAATTAATACTGTACTAGCTTCAGAGAGCGAGGCACCCTTGTGGATGAAATAACAATAATTGTCAACACCCGTAGATTGGGGTAGTTTAAGTTAATGAACACGGAACACATCAGCGTTGGTTTTCTTTGAATATAATAGACGTTCACGTTATAAGAGACTTGGGGCAGATTAGATAGACGATGCTCCGGTATTAACTGAAAGTGGAACAAATATGGGGCCCTTTAAATTCCAGAACTTCCTTTCAGTAATACACTTACACAAAGAGAACATGCATTGAATACACACAATCTGTTCTCAGACAAATTACGTCAAGTAGAGAAAAGTGCGTCTGACTATCTATGCACGACAAATCTTATTTTCAGCAAACATACTATTCAAATTCTTCAACTGAACAAATTATCCATTGCATTGTTTCAACAAAGGAATAGAACATGAACGAGATTCCTCTTTTGCGCAGAAATTTTCCTTTTCAGCAAATACTAAGTAAACTCAATGAATTCAAGTGTAGCACATCAAAGTTAAACTTTAAATATATATTTGAAATAAAAGGAATACTGGTTTCCTCTAAATCGATTCTTCACAACTTCAGCTGACCTACAATCTGAATCACATCTCGCAACACACGTGAGCGTTTACACACAAAAACCAAAAAGGAGAAAAATATACCTTTTGGCTCCTTTGTACGTGAAATTCACACGATTGGCTCACATCGCTTCTAGAAGTAGCATTTTTTACCTTGACTGTAACATTTTCATTTCATGGCTATTGAAAATTATAGATGCTCTAAAAGAAAAGATGGATGGACTAGCGCTCTTCTCCCCCTAAAGGACACGGCAAGACTGACGGGAAAGAGCTCCGCTCCTCTAGTACAATTATCAAAAAAGTAAAAACTGTTTACGTGGGGTTCTAGCTAACCGCAAAACCCATGGACAGGAAGTGACGAGTGTCTTTGTGCATGACGTTCAATAATATTATAAATTTTATAATTTTATAAACATTTCACCGCACTACAGACGACACGTATTTTCACACAAGCACCTCAGGATGCAGACAACCAGGTGCACAGTCTTGCAAGAATAAACAGCGGCTTATAAACATACCATGTCCTACCTCGGGTCTGTGCTGACGTATAGAGTATATCCGTGGTGTATTCCGAAACGTTCCAGTATCTACTTTTCGTACAATCGTTGTCTGGAAAACATCAAGTAGTAAAGGTCCTGCCGAATGCTTGTCATCTCAGAGAAGGTCTGCTTGACCTCCTGAACCGTGTCTCTCTGGTCTACTTCCACGATGAAGGTTTTACCGTCGACCCCCATGATCTTCAGCTTTATAGTTCTGGAATGAAAGCGTAGATGAATGCATGTCTGAATTTGTGCATGCGTACACCTGCGTACCTTTGGTATGAACTGCGTGCCTGTTCGTGTTTGCAATGAAGTGTTTGTGTACTAGGGATTTCCAAGGGCTGTGATCAGACAACTTGCTTTTGTATGTCACTACAAACGACCAGACACTTGGCAAGTGCATTGACGCTCATGTGTATCGTATTTATTGTAGAAAATGTCAATCTTTAACAGTGTTTACCGTGTTCAAAATGTGCACGAAACTCATAGACAACGTGCATAATTGATGTCTTCATCTACTAAGACTGAAGTACTCACGCATTAGCAGTGCCTCATCCTAAATTCCACTTGAAAACAAAATAACCGCATACTTACCGTAGCAGTTGATAACATAACCAGTACTGGTACTATTTCTGGCCTAATTGAAACAACGACATGTTAAAATGTGGATAATAGGAAACACGAGACACATATGCAACCGGTCCCCCAAAATGAGTCGCTCTTACACATGTGATAATTTTTCAGAGCTTTGCGTCATCGTAAAATACACCAAACGCTCTTCAATATGATACCAACAATATAATAATGTGTGCAGTGGTTGCTGAGTTATGACAGTTTGAATATGTATGTACCAATAACGAGGTTTTCAGGAAAATGGCTGATTCAAGTTTGAGCTATATTTTGCGCAGCTATTTCCTACTCTTAATCAAGCGACATCAATGAAATTTGGCCCTGAGGTAATTCTTACCAGTATCCTTCAAAGGCAGTGAAAATAAGGCACCTGTTTAGATGAGAGCCCGCCACTTTTAACTACACCTAATACTTCACGGATCTGTTCGAGAGAAAAACAGAATCCATATGATGATGAGGTGGGTTGTTACTTATTCAGACAATATTTTCTATACACTACAATTGCAGTGGTTATCTAGGGACGTGAAAAAAGAATCATCCAGCGGTATATTTCAGATTTGAAACTCTCAGTATATACGAAGGAATACGTCAGTTTATTGCATCGAGTTAAATATCAAAATTGCTAGAATGACTCTCTTGGAGGAATGTTTCGCCGTATTTCGATTTGAGCAAAGTGTCCAAGCGCCTGGACTTGGGAGGACCAGTCACAGTTTCACATACAGAGTCAAAGCCCTTCGTGGGACCGACAGGAAAAAAAAGTAAGACCACAGGCGGGGACTGAACTCGCGACCTTTCGGTTAGCGCCCGAAATGCTCTACCAGCTGAGCTACCATGGTCCATGTTGTCTTCTCCTGTCTACACTGCCCTGTTTCAGCGGCTGCTGTTACGGCCTTACATGCGCGGATGACTTGGGAGGGCCAGTCACATAATTATACGACGCGCAAATGTTGTACTGAAAAGGTATTTACCAGGCGCAAAAGCTTAGTGCATGCACTTTAAGGGGGCATCCCACCCGAACGAGACAAAGCTGAAGGGACACGGCCTGTTGGAAGTCAGAAGAGACCCACCACGTTTTCCTAACGCGATTCGTAAAAGGCGAATAATTAGGGACATTGTAACTCGATTTGATCTTACTCTAAACTACTCTAGTGATGTTGGTGCTTAGTGGCCTGACACAGCCTGCAAAGGCTGCTTGGCCGTCAAACCTCATCCATCCATCCGCACACTGGTACGTTGTCTGTGCAGGGACGAAACCACTGAGGCAAGGAGAAATAGAGACACACACGCACGCACACACACACACACACACACACACACACACACACACATCATGAGGCAACTTATCTGCTTTGGTAAATAGCTGCCGCTGGGACTGCCGACATGATGAGACAGACAGGAAGGCTGTGAAGACTGCTGCAAGGAGAGAGAGGACTGGGGCTGGAGGCCAGACAGGAGGGCTGTGAAGACTGCTGCAAGGAGAGAGAGGACTGGAGCTGGGGGCCAGACAGGAGGGCTGTGAAGACTGCTGCAAGGAGAGAGAGGACTGGGGCTGGGGGCCAGGCAGAAAGGCTGTGAAGACTGCTGCAAGGAGAGAGAGGACTGGGGCTGGGGGCCAGACAGGAAGGCTGTGAAGACTGCTGCAAGGAGAGAGAGGACTGGGGCTGGGGGCCAGACAGGAGGGCTGTGAAGACTGCTGCAAGGAGAGAGAGGACTGGGGCTGGGGGCCAGACAGGAGGGCTGTGAAGACTGCTGCAAGGAGAGAGAGGACTGGGGCTGGGGGCCAGGCAGAAAGGCTGTGAAGACTGCTGCAAGGAGAGAGAGGACTGGGGCTGGGGGCCAGACAGGAAGGCTGTGAAGACTGCTGCAAGGAGAGAGAGGACTGGGGCTGGGGGCCAGACAGGAGGGCTGTGAAGACTGCTGCAAGGAGAGAGAGGACTGGGGCTGGGGGCCAGACAGGAGGGCGAGTGCAGTAGAGGCACAGCCACGCTCCAGCTCTCCTCAACGTCCTTGCTGACTCCTGCTCCGGGAACGCTGCAGTGGATTGCCCACGCTAAGATTCCGAAAAGACGTCAGGGCGAGCACTGCTCACATGTGTGTGTGGTGGTGTGGTGTTGGTGGTGGTGGTGGTGGTGGTGGTGGTGGGGGAGGGGGGGTGTTAGGTGGTTAGGTGCATTTGGAAGAGCATGACCGCAATAGTGAAGCACTGGCCTGCACGTGAATCAGCTGCTGCATGACTTAAAATGACCTTGTTGTTTACTATGCTAGCGGTATAATGCGGTATGGCTACAACTATAATGAAAAGGCAAAATGGAAAAATTAATATACACCCTTAATCTGTAAGAATTTCAGGACAACTTTTGACGTTGTTTTTTAAAATGCAGAATACACACCAAGCGTATCTCGATAGAATAGTTCAATCTCCTCAGTTTTATTCGTGTATGCACGTGTGTGCTCATGCATCCTTTCATGCATATGTGACAAGGTGCACTTTGGTGCCACCATGACCCATCACCAGTTTTGTTCTCTTAGTATTAGTTTTCGACCTCGGATGTCGAGCTTCGGCTCTCCGATTCCCCGCCCACGGGCTGGCTTCTACCCTTTTTTCGCCCCACTCCTTTCCCAATGCGATGTTCTCGCCCTCCCCTGTGTTCGCCTCCTGTGCCCCGTGCCGCATGCCCCATGCACTCCAGTGGGGTGAACTTTGATCACAGGGCTTATTCAAGGCATGGTCGCGTGTAGACTTTCACTGCACTGGTGAAGGAGCCTGCTTTGCTCTGAGGGCTATTTGTGGACGAGGATCTCTTTGCTTCTTTTTTTCTATGTGCAATCAAGGCACTTTTTCCATCTGACGTCATCCATGACATCATTAAACTGACCATGGGAATGAGGTATGTTGGAAAATCAATTGGTTTGTAGTTTTCTAGTAGTTATAGTAATTACTGATGAGGCTGACCAAGAGATTGTTAAGGTATCTGAGTCAGAGGAAGAGAGAGAAGTTTCCTTTCCCAACTGTCGTGAAATATTGTTTTCTAGTTGCTTTCTTAGTTGGCAGTTAAGAGTCCAGTTCTGTTAGAACCGGCTTTCATTGTTCTATTGAAAGTAACTGGTAATTGAAGGAATCCCTTGTTACAAATGTTCTTCACGCCCTGTCATATTGTTCTCTTATAAATAATGAAGGATTTCGGTGCAACGTATCTCTGTTTCAGTCTCTTACAGACTTAAAGAATATTTTGCTATTTCATTTTGCAGTGATTTATGCTGTCTGGATTGTGCCACGGCATTCTGTAATCACACACCAACCACCTTTTTTCCCTTTCCTTCCCTCACTAGACACCCACCATTCAGAGCTTTATGATAAGGCTATTTTTCCTATGTAGTCAGGATAGTTCAATACTATGACTATATGGGAAGTTGGATCTGACAGTCTGTTGCTGTGTTGTTAGTGGCCATCACTGCCAGTAACCAGATAATTGTGTCAGAGTGTAAGCCTTGGATGGTGGGATGTTCACATACAGTCCAATTTTGATCATGCTTCGTCAATTTGGGACTGGTCTAGTGCTGTATAGTTGAATGAGTTACATTCATTCCATAGACGGACAGTGAAAACTGCAGCGAAACAGAAACTGGTGAATACTTGCCTCCAGTTGGAGCTTTTATGAATAAATCTAGCTCCAGTTGTAGTTCAGTCTCTTAACCCTGAGATGGGTTGTTGAGGCATCACTGATGACTTTCGGACAATCTTCCTCCATCGATCTCTATCCTCTGTGGCTCGCTGTGAGTCAGCACAGGTCAAGCCTTTCCACTCTTTGATGTTGTCATCCCACCTATTTCTCTGCCTGCCTCTCCTTCTCCCATCTGGTACGGTACCTTGCATGATGGTCTTGGCCAGAGCACTGCCTCTTGACACGTGACCGTACCACTTCAGCTTTCTGCTTTTCACGATTGAGAGCAGGTCTTCGTACTGTCTAAATGCTCTCCTGATTCTAAATAAATATATATAAATAAATATATATAAATAAATACTAGTTGTAAAATAGATATATTTACAACAGATGGTCATGACAAAACTGTTATCAATCCTTCTGGTATCTTTACATTTAAACACTTAATCATCCTTTCCCTCCTTCTCTCCCTACCTCCCGCTCACCCTCCCTTTCTCTCTCAATCTCTTTCTTTCTTTCTTTCTATCTCTCTCTTTCTTTCTTTTTTCACTCTTTATCTTTATATATTTCTGTTTATCTCTTCATCTCTTTTTCTATTCTTCTCACTCTTTCTCTCTCTCTCTCTCTCTCTCTCTCTCTCTCTCTCTCTCTCTCTCTCTCTCTCTCTCTCTCTCTCTCTCTCTATTTAATGCTTTATTATTTAACGCTATCTGTTATTTAACGCTCTCGTTGTCTTAACTCTCTCTCTTTCTCTGTCTCTCTGTCTCTGTCTGTCTCTGTCTCTGTCTCTGTCCGTCTCACTATCTCTCTCTCTGTTTCTCTCTCTGTTTCTCTGTCTGTCTGTCTGTCTGTCTGTCTGTCTGTCTGTCTGTCTGTCTGTCTGTCTGTCTGTCTGTCTGTCTGTCTGTCTGTCTGTTCTCTCTCTCTCTCTCTCTCTCTCTCTCTCTCGCTCTTGCTCTCTCTCTCTCTCTATTTAATGCTTTATTATTTAACGCTATCTGTTATTTAACGCTCTCGTTGTCTTAACTCTCTCTCTCTCTCTCTCTCTGTCTCTGTCTGTCTCTGTCTCTGTCTCTGTCTGTCTCACTATCTGTCTCTCTCTGTCTCTCTCTCTGTTTCTCTCTCTCTGTCTGTCTGTCTGTCTGTCTGTTCTCTCTCTCTCTTTCTCTCTCTCTCTTTCTCTCTCTCTCTCTCTCTCTCTCTCTCTCTCTCTCTCTCTCTCTCTCTCTCCTGGCCGTGCCTCACTCATCTTCAGTCACGTTCTCCCCTGGTCTATCAGTAATGTACACTAATATATTATATATTTTATTCTACAGATACATTCACGCATACTTGCATGCACGTATGCGCACTCTCTCTCTCTCACTCATACACACACACATACGTACACACACATACGCAGACACACACACACACACACACACACACACACACACACACACACACACTGCACACATATTGCAAACACAAGTCCGGGCATTTACCGTTTACCAGTGAGCTCTGAGGTTGATATGAAATTACTTAATATCCTGCCCCTCCAAAAGCAGTTTTTTTATTAGTTGATGTTGTCTAAGGTCATTTTCTATAAATCTTGTCTTTTTAACCATTCCATTTTCCCTAAAATGTCAAAGGCCTCATGTTTAAGAATTGACCTAATACAAGTAATAGGCTCACGACCTTAAGTACTTTGGTGTATGTTTTCCTAAATAGTACAAACGTGTGTAATCTCCATCCTTAAGAAATTAGGTCAGCATTTTTTCAATAGTTTTCTGGGCCCGTTTATTTAGATGGCTTCAGAAAAGTATTCAACTAATACCAACGTCAACTCTATATTGTGTAGCATGAAGTTGTGCTATTTCTGACATTTGAAGCATTTCCTTATGGTTTATATTTGCGTTTTAATGTGATGTACATGTATAATAATGGGCTACTTGTTCAACGTTGTAAAGGACTGTTTCGAATCATTTCATCGTTTAAATACGCTTGTGGTTTTTGTTTCTCTGTACATTCTTTCCGTTGCATGGGTAATATGGTCGTTTGTTCACTCATGCGTCTGGTCAAGTCTCAAAAAGCTGCAACAGCAATGGCGGTTGACCCTAATGACGTCACTTCGGAGACACTGATGGAGCAGGACGCGCCGTTCAAAGAAGCTGCTGAAGCCTTAGAAGAAAAACAAATCGTTTCTTTCAAAGATGATCTGAGTAAACACAGAGACGACTATGGTGAGTTTTACAAAACAGTCGAGTCAGTAATGAAGTATATAGATGCTTACCACAATCGCACCAACACAAAACAGGAGGAGCATAGTCTGTGTAAAATGAATTACAAGATAATCAAATGTGTTGCAGAGGGTGTAAAAACCTTTGACAGTGTAATGTACGCAATGTTCTGGTCCTGGTGTCTGTCATCGTTCGCAGGTGCTTCTTCCCCTGAGCATTCCTTCTTTGAACACTTGATAAAATGCGGGGCTGATGTGAACTCTAAAGACAAGCTAGGATTGGCATCTTTGCACTGGATACTTCATCTCCCTGCGATTCCAACCGACAGAAAACTGTGTCTGATGAAGGTTTTCTTGGACGGAGGAGGTCACCCAGACTATCGATATAAATGTGGTAAGACACCTATAGACCTTGCTACCAGTTCGCAAGAAAAATATATGCTTAGAAAGTAGTGTTCACTGCAATGCTTGGCAGTCAATGTCGTCATTGAGAATAAGATCCTCTACGAGGATGATTTGACCCATATCTATAAAGAGTTCTTAGAGAATCTCAATTGAATTCTGCAGAACATCTGAGCAGTGGAATAATTTGCCTGACAGTCAATACAATCAATGTTCTTTCTCCCTTTGAGTCGGAAAACGTATTTAATGGAATCGACATTGGAGACTGTCTAGCACTTGCAGACTGTGTAGATATGTTGCAAGTACTCATGTCTTCATGAAAGCACTTCAGGTCCCCTGGGCACTGCCTCTCCCACATGCGAGTGACTATTATTGAGAAGATCCATGTGGACGATGCAAACATCCGGAGGCGGAGGGAGAAGTTCTGGCGCTTCAAGCTGCGCACCAACTACCCTGAAGGACTGAATGTGTTTGACTGAGAGGGAGAGATAGATAGAACTATGAACACTTAGAAAGAGAGAGAGAGTTAAAGAGAGAGAGAGAGAGAGAGAGAGAGAGAGAGAGAGAGTTAGAGGGAGATAGAGAGATAGAGAGAGAGGGAGAGAGAGAGAGAGAGAGAGAGAGAGAGAGAGAGAGAGAGAGAGAGAGAGAGAGAGAGAACACTCTGGACACTGGATGCTGAGAAAGCTCGGGCTCCGAGAACTCGGGCTAGAACATTTTGTTAAATTTGTTGGATGAGGGAGGTGGAGAGAGACGGAGAGTGAGGGAGAGAGAGAGAGAAAGAGAGAGAGAGAGGGAGAGAGAAATATAGAGAGAAATATAGAGAGAGAGAAAAAGAGAGAGAGAGAGAGAGAGAGAGAGAGAGATAGAGAGAGAGGGGGGGAGAGAGGGAGAGAGAAGGGGAGGAGCTCTGGAGTCCTACGTCATGTCTTTCTAAAGTTTTTTTACGTCACGTGTTGCATCATTTTTGTGTTTCTGCATCATTCACTTAAGAAGGCCGTGTGCCCGAAAGCCTTTTATTTTGGTGTTAGTCGTGTTTTTTTTTCTTATTTAATGTACTCATGTCTTGAAAGTTTTTCTTATTTTATATTTGCTTTTGATCAAATGTGCATGTGCTTACGCGAGAGACTGTGTGCATGTGTATATGTTTGTGTGTTTCTACGCATGCGTTTGTGCGTGTGAATATGTGTGTGTGTGTTTGCTAGAATGAGTGTAGGCGTGCGTGCGCTTGCATGCACGTGCACGTGCGCAAGTGTGTAGTTATAACCGACGGCGGATATGCAGTGGGAAGTTGATCAAGCTACAATGACTGAATGAGGAAATTTATCTTGGGAGGTGTTACACACACAATCACTGATGGTACATAATACTATGGACACAGTGGAAGATGGTACCGAACTATTCTCGTTTGTGTTTTTTTTCTATGCAACTCTAGTCTTACGAGCAATCACGGATGTTGCATATCGTCGTTGTACATATGTCTGCAGTGAAATCATACTCCCTTATATCTGTTTTTGTGATGACTCTTTATTTGTATTTGTAAAAAGTAGGGCGCCGTACGAAATAACATCATATTAAAAACGCTGAATACGATCCTGTTGCATGAGTCAATTGTCGAAGACAGTTGGTGAGATTGTTTGTGTGCCTGTGGTTGGGTGGAATTTTCCTTTGCTTGACACAGCGATGGGTATTTACTGTATTTTTACTGCTAAGGAACTCTACGCGGAGCCCGTTGCACGAGTTTTCCCCAGCTTTCATAGGTTCGATTGCAGTTTTGACCTATTTTTTTTACGGCAGAGATTGCTCTGGTTATTCGTATTTCTTTCTCGGCCGAGATAAGATGTTTTTGCGAACAGCGTCAGAATTCGCGTCATCGAACAGCTTCGGAATTCACGTCATAGAATTGCCGAGAGGGTTCGTGTTCATTTATGGCGGTGTGATTATTTGAATTATAACCGCGACGACTTTTGAGTGAAAGTCTGGATTCGGATACGAGTGTGTATTCGTGAGAGTTCATAGGCCTGTTGAGGTAAGCCATAATTTTTTGTCTAAAGGTTGATAAAGGATTTTTGTGAAAGTTTTCCTAAAAGGGGGAATTTGGCTGTCTGGCGACTAAGGGGAGGGAACCTCCAATTCGTTACCAGTGCGTTGTTTGTCTCTTCTGTGTGTATTCATTCTTGTAAATAATTCATCATTTTCTATCGTTTATGCTAGCTTCATTTAGAGTTATATGTAGAGATGCATTAGTTAGAATGATGTGTTGTTTAGGTTGTAAATTATGCTGCGTCATGAACGCTATTGGTTTGGTAATGGTCGGCTAAACAATTGTTGTAAAGAAGGACTAAGGTTAGTGTCGCTGTTTTTTATTACTGACCTTGGCCTTCTAGGCCTCCATTGTCTCCTGTCGAGGACGGGACCGGTCTGGCGCAAGGCGCCCTTTCAAGCTTGCAACTGGCAAGCCTCCCCTGCGCGAAGCTGCTACCCCACGCTTCAGGCTGCTGCCGGGCCTGACGTCCCACCCCAGCCTGGTACCCTGCTACCCCACGCTTCAGGCTGCTGCCGGGCCTGACGTCCCACCCCAGCCTGGTACCCTGCTACCCCACGCTTCAGGCTGCTGCCGGGCCTGTCGTCCCACCCCAGCCTGGTACCCTGCTACCCCACGCTTCAGGCTGCTTCCGGGCCTGACGTCCCACCCCAGCCTGGTACCCTGCTACCCCACGTTTCAGGCTGCTGCTGGGCCTGACGTCCCACCCCAGCCTGGTACCCTGCTACCCCACGCTTCAGGCTGCTGCCGGGCCTGACGTCCCACCCCAGCCTGGTACCCTGCTCACCAGCTGCGGAAGTGGTCTTGGTCCACGTGGTGTCAGCAAAGACTCTTTCACGTTCATCTTAATCTTACCATTTTTAACTATACATCGTCACCCCCATACAATAGCTTAAATAAATTTTTTTTGTATATTTAATCTTTCACATCAGTGTTCACGTGTCTGTTTATGTTTGGGAGTGTGACCTTAGTTTTTATTGAAAAACCCAACCATGCACACTCTAGGCCTCAGCCTAGGGTGACATGCACGCGACATCAATGAATGATGATGACTTTTGTGATGCGTAGTTCAGTAAAACCGCAAATTTGTATGACTCTGTATCCGAAATGACCAGCGACTCCTTGAAGACATCCTACCGGGCAATTACTGTTGAGAAGGAGAAAACAGCAGCTAAGACCCGACTCCAGCATGAGGAGAGGAAAATGCTGGCTCCACTCTATCCTCAACACCGCCGACATTGATGGATGTATGCTGACACGGCAGCCTAGAACCCCCAGCTGCCATGTACAGGCCATTCTCCCCGGTCAGGAAAGCCGTTTCCCAGATAAAGACAGAGGAGAGAGAATCATACAGAAGACTAAAGGCAGAAGATGGCAGAGTGGCAGGTGAGGATTCTCCATGGATCCTGCTGTCCTCTCTTGACCAGAAATTCACAACAGCTGAAGTTTGTCACATACAAAACAACCCAAGTGTCGATACTTGTCTACAGTATCCACCGTCGGCCCCTAGTCTTGGAACAGCGTGTAACCCTCACAGTGACAATGTAAGGTATTGAGCTCTGCTTTCACGTTAGTTAAATGATCTTTTACCGCATAGATTTGTTGATAATTTATGGACTGGTATTAAATATCTCTCGTACTTCCCCCTGAGTTTATGTCATTATTTGAGTGGAATAAAAGAGGCACAACTGATGCATGCATGTTGCATCATAGGATCAGGACTGTAGCCCTGGACGATCCAGAGCCCATGTAGACCCGTCAGGTAAAAATGCAAATAAATATTGCATAGACCAACAATAATCAACGTAAGACTTTCTTTCTTTGTACGACTATAATAAGAGAGGAATAGTTTCAGTGGATTCTATCTCAAATGAGTAAACCATCAAATGAACTCTATGACAATAAACTGCAATCTAAAAGGTCACCACATGACTGTAACAAGCAACAAACTAAAAAAAACACACACTAGAAAACATTCGGAAGCGCAACTCTCCACCAAGGATACAACATGTTTCTTTTCAGGTCTATATAATTAATTCAGATAGAATATTATTCTAGCGGGAGTGACCTTATAAAATGTAGTTTATTTTAGCGTCTGCTAGACGTTTGTGATTGCGGAACGCACACGTCTGCGTCATCTATAGTATGACGTTGTCAACTTCGGAATCCACGATAAAATGTCTCTGTATGGCTGTCATTCCAAAACAAGATTACAGATAGCCTCCAAAATGTAATGCAAACTTATTTGGATGAAACCCTGAACTTTCACAAGAGTTCCCTCGAATCTGCTGTGAACTTGTTCTTTTGCCGATGGATGGAGTTTTACGGCCTATGAGGCCCCTTAGGCTATGTACAGTCACTGAGCATGAATATGACTAGAATAGAGTAAGCACCAATTAAATCGTGATGTCCCTATGTATTTGCCTCCTACACACGAGTAGGGACCTAGAGCGTCAATAATAGTTGCTGAATACCCATATAACATTTTCATTAAAATTCTATAGAAATATATAGATACTACTATAGGACGCTATAGATTGTATAGACTTCTATAGAAATTTCTTATAGACTTCTATAGAAATCTATAGTGTACTATATAATCTGTAGCATTCTGTAGAAATTTCCTTTGAATTCTATAGAAATACATATAAACTACTAAAGAACGCTATGGATTGTATAAGCTTCTATAGAAATGTCTTGTAGACTTCTATAGAAATCTATAGTGTACTATATTGCATTTTATAGAAATCTCTATAGAATGCTATAAATTCTATAGTGCATTATATAGTACTCTATAGATCTATGGCATGCTATATATATATATATATATATATATATATATATATATATAAGCAACTCACTCGAGTGCGCTATGCGAGCTCAAACCTCCACCAAGGAAGCCACACGTTCTCTTCCATGGTCTGTGTAATTCAGGCAGGATGTTCTGCTAGCCAGGCTTGATGCTACGAAGTTTGTTTCAATTTAGTGGCTGAAAGCAATCTATGATTGCGGAAGACATGTGCCGTCGTCATGAATAGTTTGACCACATCAACTCCGTAATGCGCAATAATATCTGTATTAATATTTCCAATTCCAAAACTAGAAAACGGATAACCTCTGTCACGGTCACACCAGTTATTGTGCCGAAGGAGTGTCCATGATGCTGCCGCGAGTATCCCAGCAGTTAAAATTGAGAAGAAAAGGAATCATATCATGTTCAATTCCCGGACTAATGAGAGATTAACGCAACCGCCACATAACACACAAGAGCGTATAAACAGTTGATATAGATTTTATTACTTTAAAACTAAACTAATTCATAGAAAGAATTATGAGGAAACTACGACAAATTAACTCCAGAAACTCAGCAAAAATCCCTGTTCCCCAGCCGAGCGGTCACAGAGACGAAGAACGTTGACTAAACGATGAACCCCTGAAATGCAAACATCATCCAGAACGCGAGACCAACCGTAGTTTTCTTTCTCTCTCTTCCTTTTCCGTCGATTTGTCTTTTATCTTTCACTGTTGTTGTTTTTTCACAAAGACGTTCTGAAATCCTCGATGCACATCGTTAGTTCGTTGGTTCCAGGACTATTCAGTACGGTATGGAACAGCAACGTTCACATTAGCGTTCTGCCCATTGTCACGTTCTGGGGTTTTGTTTTTATGTGTGTCAAACAACTAAACTGCAAACAGATGTAAATGTATTTACCCCTTTTCAGAATGTAGCGTGTTCTTTCTCTGTTTACTATAAAATCCTATTTTACACACTCACATCATTCAGCTGCAATCAGACAGGCACAAAGATGACACACCAATTTGATTTTCTTTGCCCTTGTCCCTTTAATAATTGCACACACACACAAAAATCCAATCAAGCAATATTAAAAATGAAGTCTGTCACAGTCTACTAATTTCCAGACTTCGAGTCTCTAATAAATAAATGAGTGGTCATCAATCCATCCTGTGACTGCTCATCAGTCTCCACTCCAGTCTCCCATTTTCATTTTTCAGTCATTGTTTAAATAACATATTACATCCGACCTTAGTCCATGTCGTTCTTCAGTGGGTTTGCTATCGTCCCGATAGGTCCAGCACTTTTACCGACTTCAGTGGGTTTTCTGTCGTCCGCATCTCTGCCGGCGCTTTCCGCGGTGACGGTTCGACGAGGAGGTCACTTAAGTCCCTGGCGACAGGTCCTGCACTGGTACCACTCTTCAGCGTTGCGACGCGTCCACCACAGTGATGCATGAAGATGGGAGTGTCTTTAATTCAGGCTATATCTCCAGCCTGGCAGCTGCACAAAAAGTTTCACATCATAAGACACTTATAATCACATCCATTCTTCCTTCTCTTTCCTCTCTGAATCCTCATTGTTTGATAGCCACTCATTCTTAGTGATACTATTCACACCTTTTTCTTATAAATTCTAAATTCACTTTCACTCAACAATTTTCACATTCATTCCCCTATTATGTCTATGCTATGACAATATGCATTCAGCCCCAAATACTGAACAGCTAGAAAACACAGCATAGATCATATTTCATGATAACGGTTGACATGAGCCGTTGAATCACTGATTTCCAAAACATCGTCTGTCTTTCAATACCATCAGTTTTATAAATTGCTATAATATTATGAACACATCAATCATTGCTCAACATCAATAGAAAGAACAAAATATGCACAATACCTGTACAAGACAGCTTTATCGATGAAGGCACGATGCAGCTCTTCATCTCAACGATGTGCATTCCACCAAAGCACAATAGACACTAATCTCGAATGCAAATGCAAATTTAATTACTTTGGCTAAATCAGCCTGACGTCACATGACGTTCCAATGCAAACAAACAGCACGTGGTCTGTCAAACTAAACCAGGCCACCCCAAGCATAAAAATCAATGTACAAATTATTTCAACAACAACCATTTTAATTCAACAAAATAATTAACTCTCCACTTGTCACATTACCCCCCCCCCCTTCGGAAAAAAAGAAACCGACCAAGGTTACTTTTTCCTACAACAGCTTTTTAGGAAAGAGCGGGTAACTATGTACAGGATACTTCATGAGGATTTGATTCAAGGAACCAACTGATCGCGATCCGCGCGCGACAAGAGATCCGCGAATACATTTTGCGTTCCTGGAAGTGGCTCAACGCGGAATCTGTACTCCTGCAACGACAGAGACCGACGCAAGATTCTTGAGTTTTTGAAACGACAGGTTTGAAGGTATGTCAGTGGCCTATGATCCGTCTGTAGAACAAACTCGACACCCCACAGGAACTTTGAGAACTTGTACACTGCCCACACAATTGCCAAACATTCTCTTTCGATGGTGCTGTAGTTCACCTCACGAGGCAACAACTTTCTGCTGGCGAAAGCAACTGGATGGAGTGTACCCTCCAAGTCCTGAAGCAATACTGCACCCAAACCAATGGAACTGGCATCAGTGCGCAACACAAACTGTTGATCCAACCTCGGCAACCCCAAGATTGGCGCCTCCGAAAACACCTTTTTGATGTTTGCAAGAGCCTCCTCACACGCTGGTGTCCAACGAATGGTTCTTCCACTGGTGTCTTTGGTCAAATCTGAAATCGGAGCAGTGAGAGTAGCAAACCCTGGCATGTATCTCCTGTAGAAACTGAGCAGACCCAAGAGTGAACGAACCTGCTTCTTGGTAGTTGGAGTAGGAATAGCCAGAATCTTCTGAACCTTCTTCTCCTCAGGCTTGAGAGAACCTTCTCCAACAACATGTCCCAAGAACTCCAAACTTCTGTACCCTGCAGAAATCTTTGAAGGTCTTGCAGTCAAATTGAATTGACTGAGCTTCTGCAAAACTCCACGAACATGCTCCAAGTGCTCTGAAAATGAACAACTGTGTACCAAAATGTCATCAAAGAAGTTCATGCCGGAAACCTCATCAAGACACAACATCCGCATCATGCGTGCGAAGACTGCCGGAGCTGACACAAGCCCAAAAGGCATTCGAATCCACTGGAACAAGCCCATGTGAGTTGCGAAGGCGGTCTTATGCCTATCCACAGGATTGACCACAATCTGCCAATATCCCTTTGAAAGATCAATGCGAGTGAAGTAGGAAGAATCAGCCAATCTAGGTAACAACTCATCAACATCAGGAATGGGTTCTGCGTCAAAGATTGTTATCTTGTTCAACATTCTGTAGTCAATGCAGAATCGACAAGAACCATCCTTCTTCTGCACAAGAACAACTGGGGATGAATATGCAGATTTTGACTTTTCTATGACACCCAAGTCCAACATGGTCTGCAATTCCCTCTCCACAACTCGCTTGGAAGAAAAAGGAAGATCGTACGGACGGCGACGTACTGGCACATCCGATGTGAGATTGACGTCAAGGAAAAGATTGCCATTGAATGTACCAGGTTTCGTTGTCAGAATGTCAACAAACTCTGAGAAAACACCTCGAAGAGATTGACTTTCCACCTGCGACAACTTCTCGTCAAAATCAATGGATGTGACATCTTCGTCCGCCATGGAAGAAGACATGGGAATGGGAAGGGTGGGAAGAGATGAAAACTCACATTCCTCCTGAACAACAGCTATGGACGCGCACACTGGTAAAGCAGCTCTCTGAGGACCATAGACTGGCAGAACAGAATCAGAAACATCCTTCTGAATGTCCTCAGATGGAACCCACGAGGTAATTGACTCCCACGGAACAGCATCACCTTCTACCACCACTGAACCACTGTCCTCAACTCCAACTGACACATCAACATCCCGTCGAAGATACTGCTTGAGCATGTTTGCATGAAAAATCTTCGAATGTCCCTTGACCCAAATCTTGTAGTCAGGATGAAGACACTCCTGAACACGGTAAGGTCCCGACCATGTCATCAAAAGCTTGTTGGAATCCGTAGGCAAAAGAACCAACACTTCATCACCAATGGAGAAAGAACGTGCTCTGGCACGCTTGTCGAAGTGCTTCTTGCTCCTGGTGGACGCAAGAGAAGAATGCTCCTTTGCCAACTGACAAGTTTCCGCAATGATGTTCTTGAGCTCGAACAAGTAGGCATACACAGGTTTTGCCTCAGAATCATCGGCCGTCTGATCCTGAGTCCAAGAATCCGCAAGAAGAGCAACAGGTCCTCTCGGAGTACGACCTAACATGAGCTCAAACGGACTGAAACCTGTACTCTCGGACGGTAACTCTCTGCAAGCGAACAGAAGAGCTGGCAAGTAGCGATGCCACGCCTTTGGCTGAGCATGAACAACCTTTTTCAACATAGCCTTCAGTGTTCCATGGAAACGTTCCACTGTACCATTAGACTGAGGATGGTAGGGTGAAGTTCTGATAGCTCTAGTCCCACACAATGCATGGAACTGCTTCATGAGATCTGAATTGAACTGTGATCCTTGATCAGACAGAATCTCATTGGGAAACCCTAACCTTGCAAAGATCCCCATGAGAGCCTCAGCGATATCCACAGAAGTGATCCTCTTCAACGGTACTGCCTCTGGAAAGCGGGTTGACAAATCAATCAACGTCAAAATGAACCTGTGCCCTTCCTCAGACGGAGGAGAGATAGGACCAACCAAGTCAATCGCCACCTTTTGAAAAGGAGTACCAATAGCCGGCATGCACTTCAAGGGCACCGGCGGAATCTTCCCCTTGGAAACAGTCTTCTGGCAAATATCACATGTCTGGACATACCTGGTGACATCAGCAGAAACACCCGGCCAAAAAAACTTCAAAAGAATTCTCGACAACGTTCTGCGAACACCACAATGGCCAGCAAGCAATTGATCATGAGAAATGGTCATGACCGAGGGCCGCAGTTTCTGTGGTACTGCCACTTGATGAAGCACCTGTCTCGATTTCGAAAATCGACGATACAACGCACCTTCCTTCTTGTAGAAACTGTACGAGGCGGTCCCAACATCCTTTGTCTGACCACTCTCAGCCAATTCCCAACATGCCTTCAAAGTGGGATCCTGCTTCTGCAACTTGATCAGTTCATCCCGAGTAACAGACAAATCGTCAGACACCTCCACCAACGGCTTATGTGGGAGATCCGCCTTCTTAGCTTGAGCCCTCGTGGTTACAGCTGCAACCATCTCAGATGTAGGGTGCACCGACTGACTGACTGGAACACCTGGAATGTTCCCAATGATGAGATCAGCAACAGGGTCTTCAAGAACACAGCAAATCAACTCTCCAGAAAAATAAGGAGACTGAACAACAACTTTTGCCTGGTGGTAACTAGTGATCTCTCCACCAAACGTCCTACACCTCACTTCACCATCCACATATTGACTGCTATCCACAAGACGTTTCCTCACTCCACAGACAGTTGCTCCTGTGTCCCTCAACACAGAACACGTCGGGGTCACCAAATGTCACGTGCTGGGGTTTTTGTTTTTATGTGCCAAACAACTAAACTGCAAACAGATGTAAATGTATTTACCCCTTTTCAGAATGTAGCGTGTTCTTTCTCTGTTTACTATAAAATCCTATTTTACACACTCACATCATTCAGCTGCAATCAGACAAAGAAAAATAACAGTTGTTAATAATCTAATTATTTAATTATACAAAACATGAATTGTTGTAGTTCAATTAATCTCTGGCGATTTCAATCGCACTACCAAAACAGACAAATCTCTGGCGATTTCAATCGCACTACCAAAACAGACAAATCTCTGGCGATTTCAATCGCACTACCAAAACAGACAAATCTCTGGCGATTTCAATCGCACTACCAAAACAGACAAATCTCTGGCGATTTCAATCGCACTACCAAAACAGACAAATCTCTGGCGATTTCAATCGCACTACCAAAACAGACAAATCTCTTTCCAAGTTCAGAACAATATAATAATAATAAAATGAAACGTATTCACCTTGGTGGTGAGATCCTGCTGAGGATCTTCAGCTGTATCAATGTTCGTGTTGACACTCAACGTTTCATTGTCCATCTTAAAAATCCACTCCATCGTCATGTCTTTCTCCTTCTCCTCCTCCCGATGTAGTCGTCGTTCTCTGATGAGCTGAAGGTGCTGCCATCGTCCTTCTCCTCTTCTTCCTCTTCTTCTTCTTCTGCAGTCTTCTTCTTCTTCAATCATCTTCTTCATCTTGCAGTGGGTGTGCTGTCGTCTCCAATACGTCCGTCGCTTTCTGCGGTGATGGTGTAAAGGAGGAGGACACTAAAGCCTCTGGCGACAGGTCCAGCACTTCAGTGGGAGTGCTGTCGTCCCCAATACATCCGTCGCTTTCCGCGGTGATGGTGTAAAGGGGGAGGACACTAAAGCCTCTGGCGACAGTTCCAGCACTTCAATCTTCTTCTTCATGCTGTCAGCTTCTTCTGCCATCCTCTTCTTCTTCATCTTTCTCTGCCTGTGGTCCAACGTCCTCGGCTTCCTCGAACCTTTCAAGTCTCTCTCTTCATCTTCCTCTTCTTTCTCTTCCTCTTCTTCAATTCTCGTCTTCCTCTTCTTAAATCGTCTTCTTCTTCTTCTTCCTCGTCTTCTTTCTCTTTCTTCTCCTCATCTTTCCGCCGCTGCTAGTTGAACTTGGTCAAATACGACCTCTCCCTCCAAATTCTCGTCCAAGTCTCTCTACTCCATCGAAAAACGTCATATATCCAAAACCCCTTGACGTCACTCTCTCTACACTCGCCAAACTTATCCTTCAATGTACAAATTAATTCAACAACAATTATTTTAATTAAAAAAATAATTGATTTTCCCTTTGTCACACCCATCACGCCGAAAAATAGCTTCTTCTGCCTCCTTGCTTGCTTACTTGCTTATTCCCTTGAGTTCCTTGTGGAGCATAGGGCCTCGGCAACAGTCCTCCAGCGTACTCGGTTCTGGGCAACTTTCTTCAGCTCTCCCCATGACAGGTTGCAGTTCCTCATCTCTTCCTCGCAGGATCGCCTCCAGGTGGTCTTGGGGCGACCAACTCGTCTCTTGCCCTGGGGATTCCACTGCAAGGCCTGCCGTGTGATGTCGTGTGGAGGTTTCCGCAAGGTGTGTCCGATCCACCTCCACTTCCGCCTTGCGATCTGCTGTCCGATGGGATCTTGGTTTGCCTGTTTCCACAAGTCGTTGTTCTTGACTTTGTCTGTCCACCTGATCTTGAGGATGTTACGGAGGCATCTGTTTATGAAGACTTGGATCTTGTTGGTCAGAGTGTTGGTGACTCTCCAGGTCTCAGAGCCATAGAGGAGGACAGACTTGACGTTGCTGTTAAATATCCGGAGTTTTGTGTGGGTAGAGAGGGATGTTGATCTCCAGACTGGTCTCAGAGTGTTGAAGGCATATCTGGCTTTCCCGATTCTGGCTTTGATGTCCTCGTCAGAACCTCCTGTTGCTGATACGACGCTGCCCAGGTAAGTAAAGGAGTCCACCTCTTTGAGCTCATCGTCTCCCAGGGTAACAAGCTTCTGCTGCTTCTTGTTCACGGCCATGGTCTCTGTCTTTTTCAGGTTGACCTGTAGTCCGGTCTTCGCTGCTTCTCTGGCAAGGTTGTCTGTCTTCTGTTGCATGTGCTGGTAGCATTGGGACATCAGGCATAAGTCGTCTGCAAAGTCGAGGTCTTCCAAGGTCTGTGTCAGGGTCCACTGGACTCCGGTCCTGCCTGTTCTGGTTGTCTCTCGCATGACCCAGTCCACCACGAGCAGGAAGATCATCGGCGACAGCAAACATCCTTGACGGACCCCTGTAGTCACCTCAAATTCCTCTGTCAGCTTGCCGTTGTGGATCACCTGG
>JAWQFJ010018215.1:27500-34208 GCA_034096865.1 Theodoxus fluviatilis
GGCTGCCGTTGCGAAACATTTTCCGCCAGTTTTTGAAACATGATACCAGGAATGAAGCATATGACAGAAGACTGTAGTTTTGCACACACACAAAGGATAGCACAGGGGGAAGAATGTATTGACTCAAAATAAAGACTAACTACTCGGACTATTTGAAATTAACAACAATTTCACATACGAATTTACATGAATGGAGTCGATTATTACAGATTCAAGATCCTTTCACCTTGACATACAGGAAGATAGTTTTGATTATGGGTCATCCAATGAAGCAGGCTATAAAAACCAAATATGCAAAATATCAAGGAAGTCTAACTCCAGAGCACACAAATATGTCTTAAATCTAACACATAGCGGTGAAAAACCTGGAAACAGAAAAAAGATACATTTGAAGTTCTCATTACGAAAGTTGAGACTGTGCGGCGCCTTCCCAATTTGTTAAACTACAATGTATGTTTCCCACAAAAACAAAGCATTCAGTCCTATTCTACATTGAATTTATTACAAAGATGATATGAAATACACATTTTCGACCATATTTCACCAAAACGACAAAAAAACACTGGGTACTATTACTACCTTAAAGGCAACGCATTCTGCATGTGAACCTGTCGTGACTCCCTTTCTAGTCACAGAACGAGGGAAAAGGAAACTTTAGCTGCTCTCACTCCAACCCGCGCGAGAGATTTTGTAGTCCTTGGAACTGGCTGATCGACCGTAACAATCAATGTATTCGTTCGTTCGTTCATTCTTTCATTCGTTCGCTCTTTTGTTCGCGCTTTCGTTCGTTCGTTCGTTCGTTCGTTCATTCATACATTTATGCATCTATGCATTCATGCATTCATTTATTCATTCGTTCGTTCGTTCGTACGTTTGCACGTTCGTACGTTCGTTTGCCCGTTCGTTCCATTGCTCGCTCGCTCGTTCGTTCGTTCTTTCTTTCGTTCTTTCTTTCGTTCTTTCTTTCGTTCTCTCTTTCTTTCTTTTGTTATTTCTTTCTTTCGTTCTTTCTTTCGTTCTTTCTTTCGGTCTTTCGTAGGTTCCGATGACTTAGCATCGCATCTCTAAGCAATTCCTATGAGTTTGGAGGACAAAAACTCAGATCTCCATGTTGGTCTGTCTTGGTTGCTGCCCCCTCATGGTCAAACTTTTCTTCTTTTCCGTGGTTACTACTGCACTCAGGGTCGCGGGCTGGGGACCCCCTGTGGGTTGGGGGTCAGAATAGACCCACCGCGTCTCCCTACACGATTCGGAAGAAGCGAATGAAGAGGCACATCTGATTCGACTGGATGGTACTCTATTAGGTTTTAGCGTAAATGGTGTTACATAAGCTACAAAGGCTGACAGGCCGTAAAACTCCATCCGCCCCCCCCCCCCCCCCCTGCCTGGGGGTGTCTGGTGGACGGACGTGCATGGGTCGTCTGAGTGGAGTACACCTAGACCAACGTCCGTCTCTCACGTGAGCATTGGACAGAAGGTGGAGATCAGCTGGGGAGTCTCCCTGCCTTCCTCTAAAGTCCTATTCTTTATATTATCGGACCGCAAGACATGACCAGACAGGCGCACATGAACGTCGCAATCCGGGTAGAAGATGTTCCTGGGTTACGCGAGAACTGTCAGTAGAAACTGGCAGCGAATCATATTCTGTCAAACCGCTAGTCTTTTTTCTCGACTATTTCGGTGTACTCGTTCACGTTGATCATTTGAAAGGAGGTCAGAGGTCAAACATGAAAGGTCACGATGTCGCTGTGCTTTGCGATTCTGTTGGCGGCAGCACGACGTGCATGAATGCATTTGTTTGTTTGTTTGTTTGTTTGTTTGTTTGTTTGTTTGGAATTGTTTTTACGTTACTCCGTTAATTATTAATCACTTGCAAAATCTAGTTTTAATACTGCATTTGTGTAGGATTCTTTTGACACCAGCCTGTGAAAACGCAACACATACTTTAAAGAGCAACAACAGAGAAGTAACGACTACTACAATTGCAGCAAAAGTTACAACTGCAGTGTTGTCGACAGCAATAACAGTCATTTACATATGTCATCATCATCGCCGTACAATTAACTATCATCGTCTTATCGTCTCGTCGTCATAATCGTCATCATCATCATCATCATCATCATCATCATCATCATCATCATCATCACCATCACAATTGCGCCCGTCCGTCCGTTTGTCCGTCCGTCCGACCAATCGACCTACCCACCATCCCGAACATCCCAACCATCCAACTATTCCATCTCAAGCCATCCCCTCCTTCCCTCCCTTCCTCTCTCCCTCCCACTCATCCATCCATCCATCCATACATGCATCCATCCGTCCATCCCTCCCACCCATCCATCCATCCATCCATCCATCCATCCATGCATCCATCCGTCCATGCATCCATCCATCCATGCATCCATCCATCCATGCATCCATCCGTCCATGCATCCATCCGTCCATGCATCCATCCTTCATGCATCCATCCGTCCATGCATCCATCCGTCCATGCATCCACCGTCCATGCATCCACCCGTCCATGCATCCACCCGTCCATGCATCCACCCGTCCATGCATCCACCCGTCCATGCATCCACCCGTCCATGCATCCACCCGTCCATGCATCCACCCGTCCATGCATCCATCCGTCCATGCATCCATCCGTCCATGCATCCATCCGTCCATGCATCCATCCGTCCATGCATCCACCCGTCCATGCATCCATCCGTCCATGCATCCATCCATCCTTCATGCATCCATCCTTCATGCATCCACCCGTCCATGCATCCACCCGTCCATGCATCCACCCGTCCATGCATCCACCCGTCCATGCATCCACCCGTCCATGCATCCACCCGTCCATGCATCCACCCGTCCATGCATCCACCCGTCCATGCATCCACCCGTCCATGCATCCATCTGTCCATGCATCCATCCATGAGTCCATCCATCCTTCGTGCATCCATCCGTCCATGCATCCATCCGTCCATGCATCCATCCGTCCATGCATCCATCCATCCATGAGTCCATCCATCCTTCATGCATCCACCCGTCCATGCATCCATCCAGCCATGCATCCATCCAGCCATGCGTTTATGCATGCATGCATCCATGTATCCTTGTATCCTTGCATGCATCCATCCATGCATCCAAAAAGAAATATTCTTCTCTTTAACTCTTTGAACGAGCATGGACTACAAAATCAACTAGATAACTTGAGCAAAGTGTCCCAGTCATTAGGTATTAAAATCAACATAGGAAAACAAAAGTTATGGTTTTTCGTAAGGGTGGTCACCTAGCGAAAGGTGAAAAATGGTTTCTTGACAATAGGACTGTAGAAGTAGTCAATCAGTATAAGTACCTTGGCTTTGTTTTTCCACCAAGTTATCTATGCACATGTGCACTGAAGATCTGGCATCAAAAGGAAAACTGAAATCTGTCCACATTTACCAAAAATGTTTTTAAGCTCTTCGACTCGCAGGTGCAGTCGACTTTTTGGCTCCTAGATATGGGACCTTGGTAATGCAGATAAAATCGAGAAGGTTCATACGTTCGCCTGCAAGAGAGTTCTCGGTTTGGAGACACGGACACCAAATCACATGGTGTACGGGGATCTTGGAAGATGCCCTCTGTCTGTCTCGCACATCACTAGGGCAGTAAAATACTGGCTCAGGCTTTCTACTATGCCATCTACAAGATTACCCAAACAGGCATATCTCATGTTGCAAAACTCAAATATTTTACATAATCTAAACTGGGTTGAGCATATTAGAAACTGTTTATGTAAGTCTGGCTTCTCTTACGTATGGCTAAACAAGGGGGTCAGAAACAAAAATGTCCTTTCTGAAGCAATGTAAACAGAGGTTACAAGACTCTTATTAAAAAGGTAAAGGTAAAGGTGTGGTTTTATATAGCGACTTACACCCTTTGTCTGGGTCTCAAACAGCTTAACACTTTACCCCCTGATCACTGGGCATCTTGATCAATCCTCACTGGTCCCTCACAACAAACATAGTGACAGACATTTAAGACGCACACAGTCAGGTACCAGCACCAACTCCGCTCCCTGGGGAGTATTCCAACCCGATGCTGGCGCTTGGCCGCATACAAGGGTTAATCGCACTACGTTTTGCCAACATTGCCCTCACAGGTACCCGGTTTTACTCCTGGGTGGGGAGAAGCAATGCGAGTTAAGCATCTTGCTCAAGGATGCAACTCTGGGAACCGCGCAGCTTCGAACGCCGTACCCACTGGCCGCAAGCGACTGTAGGTCCAGCGCGCTAACCACTCGGCCACAGAGCCCCAAATATGGCACTAAAAATGTACAATCAGTAGCGCCAGATCAGATAATTGGTATGTATCTACCATAGATCATTTTGGTACAAGCAAAAATTATACTATTAGTGTCTTACTATTAAGCCATTCCCGGGATGCCTTGTGTCGCCGCTTTTGGTTTTGGAATTAATGATTTGCCCTTTTGTGCAATTGATGAAAACGAAGAACATTTCATCCTATGTTGCCCTGTGTGTGATGACCTTAGGAACAATATGTATTAAAAAAAACTGCAGTTTGAAGAGTCACACCAGCAAAACGGGATGTATAATATTTGATGGAGTGGATTGGAATCCAAGTTTAAATCGGGGATCGGGTAGCAATGTTCATTCATATGCGTTAAGTCTTGAGAGACAAGGAAGCTTAAGAGCTGAGCGCACTACCTCGAGTTGATCTTTGATTGTCCATCAGATGAACTGATAACTCAGTTTGGTATGTTTTTTGTTTCTTGTCACGTTACGGGCGGCGGGCCTAAAATTAACAAAGAGTTCGAGTTCTGACCGTGCATGACCTGTCATGTCAGCTGTGCAAAACAGCCGCCCTCCTGATCAGAGTGCCACCGGCCAGGGTATTCTCGTATGCCCCAGCAATGGCCAAACCTGCAGAGGATGGACATGGATGACTATGATGGAAGACGGAAACGGCCCTCTCCAGAAAGCAGCTGCGATCTTAGAAAGTTGTGGAGCACCACCCTGAAGGATCAGTGGGAAGGACTTCTCAGTTGGTACCTGGGACAACACAGTGGAACGGGACATGAAGTTTGGTTTTTCTGTTCAAGAAAGTGTTACCACAAACGCATAGAAACGGTCGAGGACAGGGAGAGGCCTAAGGATGAACTGACTTACGACTTTTTTATCAGAGCGTGTTCCCGCCAGTCCTCGCGTGTTCTGTGTGCCAGCAAATCAGGCCCATCATCCTAGAATTTCTGGGGAAATAAACCCAACAATTCCGTGGGACTATCTACTTTGGAGCACTACAGTGTGGGACTGACGCCAATGCCGAGGATATTACAGGGCAACACACCTCTTGCACTGTTGTAGTTCAGTGCACCAAGCGCTAAGGATGAAACAATTCTTATCATGAAGGTTCTGCTGGGCAATGGAGCTCACCCCGGACTGTCGAAATGGAGGAGGTGTCATTCCTGTTGACCTTGCAACCGCCATAGAAGAGAGTTCCATTTTGACTCGGCACTGCCCCTTGAAGTGTTGGCAGCCGCGCAGTGCTTAAGGAGAGGATTCCTTTTCAAGGTGAGGTCCCATCGATGTGGAAGCGTTTGTGATGTATCACATGTGAAATGTGTCACAATATATATGTGGTTCTTTGGTGTCATTAATGAGCACAGACAATCTTTTATGTGCTCATCAGACCTCTGAAGGTTTCCAATTCTGATTAAGTCGCCTGTGTCGGTATTCCCAATATTCCTATTATGTAAAGGGAACGAGATTAAAAAACGGCACTGGCATTGGCTCATGCAGCGGGTCCTGCACACATTGCTATGGCGTCAGATTCGTTTTTGATTTACTTCCTCTACTTATCGTACGCCTTTGCCCTCCTGGGCGCATAGGCCGCAAAACAATGGTTCTCCAGCCATCCCGGTCCTGAGCAATACTTATCCAACCTGGTCCCCAGGCGCGGCCTGTTCTTTGACACTGCGGCGTCCAGGTCTCGGCGCCAACTGTTGCGAGTTACCCCTCTGTCTCTTCCCTTTGGCGGTCATAAAGGGACTGTCTGGTGGGTTTGAGACCGGTTGCGTAGTGTTGGCCCTAACCATGCCAGCACCTGTCGTGCTCTAACCTTGGTCTGCTGATTGTTGGTTTGTGCTTGCCAGAGTCCTCGTTGTATCTTTCAGGCGATGTATCGGTAGAAATAGATAGAGAGGCGCCAGACATGAGTTGAGAAATGTCTGGATTTCTGTTGGTGGTTACAGTGGTCCTCCATGTTTCTGGCTCCGCCGTAGGCAGAACAGACTAACATGGTGTTGAAAATCCTGACTTTGTTTTGATGGACAGGTCTCTTGAACTCAACTGTTTTTCAGTGGAGGAAGGCGGTCCTGGCTTTTCATATCTGCTTCACATCTGCGTCTGTCCAAATTGCTTGTTGACAAAGCTGCGAGGTATGTGAGTCGTTCACTTTCTACGCTCGCCATTCAGTGGATAGGGACGAGATGTTGGTAGATGACTTTAGGAGCTTGCTCTTCCTTGGGATGTTGAGGCCAGGTGAGTAGAGTTTTCTGCCACAATGTGGTCAGTCTGCACGGCTGCTGGGTTGGGAGGATAGAAGGGCCAGGCTCATCCGCAAAATCGAGGTCATCAAGTTGGACACAGCGCCACTGGAGCCGTTCGTCTTTTCCGCGTGGATGTTTCATGACCAGGTCGCGGCCAGCAGGAACAAAAA
>JAWQFJ010018217.1:0-5000 GCA_034096865.1 Theodoxus fluviatilis
TTTTTTTTTCCTGTGTTTTGAGTTTTTGATTTCTCTTGAAATTTCAATCATGGAGGGGAATTATGGACGCATTTTTTTGAAAGATTTGTTCTCAAACAAGCCCCAGAGGACTTTGGGTGTTGAAGCTGAACGTCGTGAAAATTAGGTTCAAGAATGTTTTTGATACGCCTTAGAAAGAACAAGAAGGAAAGAGAGAGGGAAAAACACAACAGAGACGGAAATTGAGCTTTGAAAACAGAGGAAATTGAAGAGCGCGAGGGCAAAACCAAACAGAGGGAAATTGAGCTTCGGCATAGGGAGATAGAGGCTGGGATACAGGGTCTAGTGGCTAGTTGGGAGAATCGAAATATACGGGAGTTCTAGTAGGCGCGAGACCTGTTTTACCCCGAAAGCTTCCCCCTTTTCAAAGAAAACAACAGGGTGATATTGATTCATACCTTTACCGGTTGGAAACTCATGCCACATCTTTTTGAACTGGAAACGAGGAATCAGTGGGTTACTTTTCTTGTCCGCTCTTCTTCGAAGGGAAATGCACTGAGTCTTTTGCATAGTCTTTCTGCCAGGGGCCCCAGTGACATATGAACCGGACTGAAAGAAAAACCGCTTGAAGAAATTTTCAGTTCACAGCAGAAGACTTTCAGGAAAAGAGTTTCGTGAAGTCCAGACCAGATTCCAGGCGAAAGGCCATTTCAGACGTTGGCATTGAGCTCACAAGATTGTCTGATAGATGGGTTGCTCTTTCAGGGTTACAAGGAACCTTGAAGAATATCACCAATCTCATCTTGGGTGAACAAGTTACTTGGAGAGTGTTTCAGCAGAGACTTGCGACTTCATTCGAGAAAGAGGTTTGACACGCTTGATCAAATGTTCAAGCTGCTGAAAGTATCGTTTGGCAAGGCCCGAAAAAACTTGGCGCGATAAGCCTGCTACTACCATTTTTGGGTCTGTTGGTTCAGTCCGCAGGAAGGACCAACGGCGCGAAGTGCTGCTTTCAATTTCGGGACAGTCAGGGTTCTCGTGATAACCAGTCGAATTTGGACGCCGAAAAAATCGCTGGATCGGGGAGGTTTTGGTAGGGGTGTCAAGGTCAGTGACAATCAGTACAAAGCAGCTGGAAAACGATCAGTTCACCTAGAGCGGGGGCGATTGAACAGCGCGCGGTCGTGGAGACCACAGGAAGCGGGCATCATTTCTTCAAATTTTGAACATGTCCACTTTAGTGATGGAAAAGGTCATATAGTCCGCGTATCAGTGTCCTCTGAAAACAAAGTTCCAATCCTTGCATTGTTTGTGGGTATTGGTGGTCACGTGAGGAAAACTTGCCCGTTCATTGTTATGAAGACATCCGCTGGGCGTTCTCAAACGCAGCATGGTCATTCAGTTGTGCCAGATGTGGTTTGTTTCAGTGACTGTCAGTGGAGGGCTGTTTCTTGAGAGGGTCCAAGTCATTTGGGAGGGGGGGGGTGGGGGGTGGTTCGGCAATGTTTCTGTGTTGAGGGACACAGGAGCAACTGTCTGTGGAGTGAGGAAACGTCTTGTGTGGATAGCAGTTCTAATAAAATTTGGGGGGGTGGATGGTGAAGTGAGGTGTAGGACGTTTGGTGTGAGATCATCCTAGTTACCCCGCGGCAAAGGTTGTTGTGTTCAGTCTCCTTATTTTTTCTGATGAGTTGACTTGCTGTGTGTTCTTGAAGACCCTGTTGCTGATCTCATCATGGGACATTCCAGGTGTTCCAGTTTCGCCCAGTCGGTGCCCCCGACCGCCTGAGTATGGTTGCAAGCTGTAACCGACGAGGGCTCAAGCTAAGAAGGCGGATCTCCCACATAAGCCGTTGGTGGAGGTGTCTGACTGATTTGTCTGTACTCGGGATGGAATCTGATCAAGTTGCAGAAGCAGGATCCTGCACTTTGAAGGCGATGTTGGGGAATTGGCTGAGAGTAGTCCGAGACAAAGGATGTTGGGACCCCTCGTACAGTTTCTACAAGAAGGAAGGTGCTGTTGTATCGGTCGATTTTCGAAATCGAGACAGGTGCTTCATCAAGTGTGCAGTACCACAGAAACTGCGGCCCTCTCGGTCATGACCATTTCTCATGATCAATTGCTTGCTGGCCATTGTGGTGTTTCGCAGAACGTTGGTCGAGAATTTCTTCGAAGTTTTTTTGGCCAGAGGTGTTTCTGCTGATGTCACCAGGTCCGTGTTCAGGAGTGTCTTCATCCTGACTACAAGATTTTGGTCAAGGGACATTCGAAGATTTTTCATGCAAACATGCTCAAGCAGTATCTTCGACGGGGTGTTGATGTGTCAGTTGGAGTTGAGGACAGTCGTTCAGTGGTGGTTGACGGTGATGCTATTCCTTGGGAGTCAATTACCACGTGGACTCCATCTGAGGACATTCAGAAGGATGTTTCTGATTCTGTTCTGCCAGTCTATGGTCCTCAGAAAGTTGCTTTACCAGTGTGCGCGTCCATAGCTGTTGTTCAGGAGGAATGTGAGTTTTCATCTCTTCCCACCCTTCCCATTCCCATGTCTTCTTCCATGGCGGACGAAGATGTCACATCCATTGATTTTGACGAGAAGTTGTCACAGGTGGAAAGTCAATCTCTTCGAGGTGTTTTCTCAGAGTTTGTTGACATTCTGACAACGAAACCTGGTACATTCAATGGCAATCTTTTTCTTGACGTCAATCTCACATCGGATGTGCCAGTACGTCGCCGTCCGTACGATCTTCCTTTTTCTTCCAAGCGAGTTGTGGAGAGGGAATTGCAGACCATGTTGGACTTGGGTGTCATAGAAAAGTCAAAAGCCGCATATTCATCCCCAGTTGTTCTTGTGCAGAAGAAGGATGGTTCTTGTCGATTCTGCATTGACTACAGAATGTTGAACAAGATAACAATCTTTGACGCAGAACCCATTCCTGATGTTGATGAGTTGTTCACTAGATTGGCTGATTCTTCCTACTTCACTCGCATTGATCTTTCAAAGGGATATTGGCAGATTGTGGTCAATCCTGTGGATAGGCATAAGACCGCCTTCGCAACTCACATGGGCTTGTTCCAGTGGATTCGAATGCCTTTTGGGCTTGTGTCAGCTCCGGCAGTCTTCGCACGCATGATGCGGATGTTGTGTCTTGAGGAGGTTTCCGGCATGAACTTCTTTGATGACATTTTGGTACACAGTTGTTCATTTTCAGAGCACTTGGAGCATGTTCGTGGAGTTTTGCAGAAGCTCAGTCAATTCAATTTGACTGCAAGACCTTCAAAGATTTCTGCAGGGTACAGAAGTTTGGAGTTCTTGGGACATGTTGTTGGAGAAGGTTCTCTCAAGCCTGAGGAGAAGAAGGTTCAGAAGATTCTGGCTATTCCTACTCCAACTACCAAGAAGCAGGTTCGTTCACTCTTGGGTTTGCTCAGTTTCTACAGGAGATACGTGCCAGGGTTTGCTACTCTCACTGCTCCGATTTCAGATTTGACCAAAGACACCAGTGGAAGAACCATTCGTTGGACACCAGCGTGTGAGGAGGCTCTTGCAAACATCAAAAAGGTGTTTTCGGAGGCGCCAATCTTGGGGTTGCCGAGGTTGGATCAACAGTTTGTGTTGCGCACTGATGCCAGTTCCGTTGGTTTGGGTGCAGTATTGCTTCAGGATTTGGAGGGTACACTCCATCCAGTTGCTTTCGCCAGCAGAAAGTTGTTGCCTCGTGAGGTGAACTACAGCACCATCGAAAGAGAATGTTTGGCAATTGTGTGGGCAGTGTACAAGTTCTCAAAGTTCCTGTGGGGTGTCGAGTTTGTTCTACAGACGGATCATAGGCCACTGACATACCTTCAAACCTGTCGTTTCAAAAACTCAAGAATCTTGCGTTGGTCTCTGTCGTTGCAGGAGTACAGATTCCGCGTTGAGCCACTTCCAGGAACGCAAAATGTATTCGCGGATCTCTTGTCGCGCGCGGATCGCGATCAGTTGGTTCCTTGAATCAAATCCTCATGAAGTATCCTGTACATAGTTACCCGCTCTTTCCTAAAAAGCTGTTGTAGGAAAAAGTAACCTTGGTCGGTTTCTTTTTTCCCGAAGGGGGGGGTAATGTGACAAGTGGAGAGTTAATTATTTTGTTGAATAAAAATGGTTGTTGTTGAAATAATTTGTACATTGGTTTTTATGCTTGGAGTGACCTGGTTTGATTTTACAAACCACGTGCTGTTTGTTTGCATTGGTACGTCAAGTGACGTCAGGCTGATTTAGCCTACGTAATTAAATTTGTATTTGCATTGGAGATTAGTGTCTTATGTGCTTTGGTGAAATACACCTCGTGAGATGAAGTGCTGCATCGTGCCTTCATCAGTAAAGCTGTATTGTACAGGTATTGTGCATATTTTGTTCTTTCTATTGTTGAGCAATGATTGATGTGTTCATAATATTATAGCAATTTATAAAACTGATGGTATTAATGAAAGACAGACGATGTTTTGCAAATCAGTGATTCAACGGCTCATGTCAACCGTTATCATGAAATGAGATCTATGCTGTGTTTTCTAGCTGTTCAGTATTTGGGGCTGAATGCATATTGTCATAGCATAGACATAATAGGGGAATGAATGTGAAAATTGTTGAGTGAAAGTGAATTTAGAATTTATAAGAAAAAGGTGTGAATAGTATCACTAAGAATGAGTGGCTATCAAACAATGAGGATTCAGAGAGGAAAGAGAAGGAAGAATGGATGTGATTATAAGTGTCTTATGATGTGAAACTTTTTGTGCAGCTGCCAGGCTGGAGATATAGCCTGAATTAAAGACACTCCCATCTTCATGCATCACTGTGGCGGACGCGTCGCAACGCTGAAGAGTGGTACCAGTGCAGGACCTGTCGCCAGGGACTTAAGTGACCTCCTCGTCGAACCGTCACCGCGGAATGCGCCGGCAGAGATGCGGACGACAGAAAACCCACTGAAGTCGGTAAAAGTGCTGGACCTATCGGGACGATAGCAAACCCACTGAAGAACGA
>JAWQFJ010018217.1:7500-17417 GCA_034096865.1 Theodoxus fluviatilis
AACACTTGGAGTTAAGTTCGCGTTGTCTTCACAAATATAGAATGCTAGTAGGGATTTCTTAAGCCGGTTTGTGGAGTATCTCGAGCAAACAACAAGACACCCAAAAGACAATGGTTAGGATTCCTACTGCAGAAAAGCTAGAAAGTTGCTCTCTCTCTCTCTCTCTCTCTCTCTCTCTCTCTCTCTCTCTCTCTCTCTCTCTCTCTCTCTCTCTCTCTCCACACACACACGCGCGCGTTGTTTTTACAGAAATGCTAAATATCCATCAAACGCCAACTCCATGGTATTATCATTTTTGACGATGACCCAATGAATGTGGCAGGCGTGTTGTGTTTACAAATGTCAGTTCATCATCTCTAATACACAAGTTTTGAATCCAGTCCGTTCGTGTAAAAATAAGCAGTTTTTACAAACTCATGTGCACAGGTTACTTATTACACCAACTGAAACCCGACATTTTACGCCTGTATTTCTCATTATGATTGCAGTACACTGTACAGTCCTTACACTACCTGGGAGTGTCGCCAGTTTCTCTTCAAGTGTGATTGCTTGTGACTCGCTGTAGACCGCCACGTCCCGAATGGCCCCAGACACATTTGTTGTCAGTTCCTGTCGATCTGTTCCATTGACGGTCACACTGTATATGGAGCTGAAAATGTACGTATAGCATTTGTGTAAAAACAACAAGTGTTGAAAGTGATGAGAGCAACGCGTTGGTGTGTGAGAAAGGGAAAGGTTAAGGGCAGAAAATATCGAAGATGCAAGAGAAAAAGAAATATTAAAACGAGACAAAAGAAGGAAAAGGAGGTGGAGTAGACGTTAAAGAGGAGGTGGAAGAGACGAAAGACCAGAAGAGGAAACAGATGAAAAATAAAAAGGGGAGAGAAAGAAGGAGAAGGAGGGGGGAACAAGGAGGAGGAGAGTTTGGGGGTGGGGGTGGGACAGACTGGAGGAAAACTGTTGCAGACTGGAGGAAAAATCGAGGCACAAAGGAGGGTGGAAGGAAGGCTGCAGAGAAATGAAGGACAGCAAAGACGGAATGGAGGGAAGAAGTGTTACGGGTACACATTGGGAAAAGGTAGACACACTGAGTAGAGGGAGGAAGCATTAAGGGAGAAGCACATCAAGAGGAGGAGGAAGTAGTAGGGACTACCGAAATGGGAATAAACAAAGTGCAGGGTATTTGTGTGTGCGTGTCTATGTGCGTGAGTGCGTGTGTGTATGTACGTGTGTGTGTGTGTATGCGAGTGTGTGTGTGTTTGTGTTTGTGCTCATGTGAGTGCGTGTGTGTTAATGTGTGTGTGTGTGCGTGCGCGTATGTACGTGTGTGCATGTGCATGTTTTGTGTGCGTGTGTATGTGTGTGCACATGTGTGTATATTTGTGTGCGCATGTGTGTGTGTATGATTTTGCACACGTGTGTGTGATTGTGTGTGCGTGCATATGCGCGTGTAAACAGGATGCGTTGTTTTAATGGAAGATCTTACTTGAGTCTACTATCCGAGAAGTACAGAACACCGTCAAAGAAGGCCAGTGCTGTTGGAAAGGACAGATCCCTCAGCAGAGGAGTGCGGTCCGTTCCATCCAGCCGAGCACTCTCGATTGTTCCACCAGAGTAGGTGGTCCAGTACATCCGTCCTCCTGAAAACAGCAGGCCAAGCGAAATGTCGTCTTTAGTCTTTTGAAAGCGTTTGTTGTCAAGTAGTTCTCGTTGTGTGACCCATCGACATGACAATTCATGAAAGCCATCGGTAACACGGGTTAAATGGGATACTTTGGTGAAGAGACATTGAAGACCTTTTAAAAATGGAGCTGGATGACAAAATGTGTGTAAATATCATTGCCCATTTCCGCTCTCAACTACCCAATAATTGACACTTATTTCATGTATCCAAATGTTTGGACACTACATCTCTTACACCAAGACAGTCACGTGAAGCATGTATTCCCCAACATCTGTGTTCCAAATGCATTTTTGCAAAAGGAAAATGTAAAAATAGGAGTGCTGTTCACACGATACTCACTGAAAACTGTATCCGGACTACAACTTCCTGTAATGCAACCGTAGGCCGAGAAAACTGTTCCTGGACACAGATGTTGAAGAGAAACGTGTCTGCTTCATCGTGTACGACACGTCTATTTGCTTCCTCTTCACTCCCTTTTCATTTAAAATGGAGTTCAATGTTATTTGTCCCAAACACATCGTATTTTAGCATAACATATTTCAACATGAAGAGACTCGAATTTTGCCTGGATGAAAAAATCAGCTTGTCATGTCTGTTTACTCCAACTTATTGCATGTCATTTATCTGATGCATTTATTAGAGTGGATACTATGTGTGACCGGATGAAGTGAAGCCCGAAGTCTTTACATGGACTCTCTCTCTCTCTCTCTCTCTCTCTCTCTCTCTCTTTCTCTCTCTTACTCTCTCCTCCCACCCTCTCTCTCTCTCTCCCCCCCCCCCAGACAGTGGTTCCCCTCTCTCCTTACTCTATCGTGCATTAACAAACGATAAGGAAAGGCCGCTCTGCAACCCTCCCGGAATGATAAGCTACATAGTAGGCTGGATGGAGGACAGACCTGTTCGCCCACCCTTGAAGGAGGTCGCCGTTACCAGCCCTGTCATCAAGGCGCACTGGACCCAGTGGGATGTCCTCCAGCTGACAGATGGAGCACTGTACAGAAAGTGGATGGACAAGGAGGGAGAAACCTGCCGCCTTCTCCCTGTTCTGCCGCAGTCAACGTAGTGGCCCTACCAAGACTGACAGTTCTGCAGTGGTTACCAGGCCATTGGTGGATACACCCCGTGGCGTGCCCCAGTGTGTGGAGCCGCTCTAGGGTATGCTGCAGGCAGCGCGAAAGTCCACAAGGACACACCTGCAGCGGAGCGTGGACGGAATGGAGTCTGGTTGCAACAGCAAGGCTGCTCACCAGACCTCTCCTGAGGGCACTGCACCGAGGTTCTCCAACCCACGGACTAAGAGATGTATGCGGCCCGTTTGGACCCGGCATCTCAGAGGAATGAGGAAAACTATTGAAGACTGGAGGAAAAACCGAGGCGCAAAGGACGGTGGAAGGAAGGCTGTAGAGAAATGAAGGACAGCAAAGATGGAATGGAGGGAAGTTTGGTGGAGGCGGATCTGAAGGCTTCCTGTTGGTGGTGCCTCTGTTCCTTTAAAGGACACTGTCGGCAGTGCCTCCACCGCGCCTCCTCAGCCTGCACACCTTTGAAGACTGGACACCACGCCAGGGGAAGAGCGCGGACGTGGAAGCAGACAGCCCACAGAGGCAGCGAGCGGGAACAGAGGCCCGTGCAGAGACGGCGGCAGCCACAGCGTGCGGGGCCAAAGCAACTCTTGCTGGAAACTCCACAGCTGAAGTGTTGCAGGTTTTCGTGCGGCAAGACTCGCCACCAGTGTTGAGATACTTTGTGTGTGTTTTATTTCGGGTACTTTTCTACACTGTAGAGGACGAGAGGCCTGAACTCTCTCTCTCTCTCTCTCTCTCTCTCTCTCCGACTCTCTCTCGATCTTCTCTTCCCTCCTACCCTCCACTCCCCCTCCCTCTTACTCTCATACTCTTCCCTTCCTCCCCACGCTCATCACCCCACCCCCCTCTCGTCTCTCTCTTTCTCTCTCTCTCTCTCTCTCTCACCAAAGATCTTTCTATACACTGTATAGTAAGAGTTTGCTCTCACTCACTCTCCTGGTCTCTCTCTCATTGTCTCTCAGCTCGAGGGCGCTGCGGCTGACTAGGTAAGCCACAGTTCACGCCAGCTCCGCTAATTTTGAGATATATACCTCACGCAATGCCAGTCGCCGGATACCAGCTTGCGTGGAAGCGTCCATATCGTCCCTGTCCCGGCGACGTGAAGAACTGTTGTCATGGAAAAATCCGTCGGCGAAGCGGAAACAGCACAGTTGTGCTGAGATTCAGGCAGCGCGACGACGCTTGGCCACTGCTCACAAGCCATTGAGAGCGAGGAACCTGGTCGAAAGACTCCATCCCAACAGCGTACGGTGACCAGCAGCCCCGGTCAGAAATTCCATCTGCGCCGAGGGTGATCTCAAACTTATTGAACAAGATGCTCCTTTTCCCACATGGTCGACATTGGAAACCTTCGACTCCGCCCTTCCGACCTCCCTCTGTCCCTTTAATGTTCGCCACAAAAACCCACCGGACTCCCTTGTCTCGCGCGCACCACAATCGCACGCAGCTACCGAACAAGGAGCTGCGAATTTCGTTTTTCTCGTCATGCTGGATGCACTGATGCACCTGCTGATGCGAAAGCAGCCCCCGATCAGCGTTTTGACGGATCCCGTGGACCCTTTGCCCTTGCCTCCCACGGTGGACAAGTTGGCTTCGTCCCAGAGGAAGACGACACCCAGTTCATCTCCCTCGATATCATCACGGACGTGGAACACTCACAATGCAGTCACAGAACAAGGATTGCTGATCGATCCTGACACCACTACCTGCAGCCCAGCGCGAGCTTAACTGGACCCAAGACTGCAGAGATGTACTGGATCCTGCGCGGCGTAGCTGCCCACAGACTGCTAGAGAGTGTACTGGCGAGGCGGACTGGCCCCAAGGACTGCAGAGATCAGATTGTTACGGGCGCGTACTGACCAAGGACTGCACCAGAGATGTAGCATCGGAGCGTACTGACTCAAGGACTGCACGAGACGAGAGTACGGACGCTTATGCTGACCAAGGACTGCAGAGATGTTACTTGGAGCGGACTGACCAAGACGGCTGAGATGCACTGAAGCAGTGTGATGAGGACAGGTATTCTGCCAGGGTGGACAGACTGCCGAAAGAATATATTGCCAGAGTTGCGGGAGTAGACCATCTGCACGTCGTAGCTGCTCCTCCGACCTGTTCTACGAACAAGGAAACACTCAGAGGTTGCAGAGTTCCATACAATCGCAAGACTCCCGCTTACTCGCAGCAGTGCAAAGGCAAGAGAAGTCAGTCGTCATCTGATGACCCTACGCAAGCGCACCAGTTCCTGGACCATCTGCGACCCTACTTCCAGACTCGGCGAGACAGGGATGGTGATAGGCGCACGTCGCAACGTGCGTGGGAGGAGCGTGCGGGCATACACACAACGCCAACAAACTACCGCAATATTTGCCCACAAGAACTGTGCTCGATGATATCGTGGTGACAGGACACTGACCAGTAATCGTAGAGCCACCTGGCGGACAGTCCATAACCGGATTCCAGTAGTTTGTTGTGTCTTGCGTTTGTGTTCATTTCGGTCGCGTTTCGTTCCAGTGCAAGGGGGCCCGGGAATGGCCTCAACAATAAAATCGTTCGAGTTTATTCGCTCTCTCACGGTCTCTCTGACACTATCTGCGTCTCTCTGGGGCCTAGATCTTCACTCTGTCTCTACTCTCTCACGCGTATAACAGAGCTCGTTCCTGTCTCTATCTCGATCTCAACTCTTTAATCGCTCGCACTTCTGGCTCTCTGATATATATCTCCTTTCCTCTCAGCATCTCTATCTGTGCCCTCTCTCACTCTCGTCTCGCTCTTTCACTCTGTCTCTGTTCTGTGCCGTCTGGCTGTCTGTGTCATCTCTTCTCTCTGCGTCTTCTTTCACTGATAGTCTCTCTGTCTCATCTGCTCTCTCTCTTCATCCTCAGCTCTCTCGACTGTCTCTACTCATCCGCTCTACCCCCCACCTCTCTTATCTCTCTCTCGACGCTTCTACTCTCTCGCACTCTCTCTCTCTCGTCGATCTCCCTCTCTTCTCCTTCTCACACATACCTATAGTTTGCCTGTATTACGCGATCTCCTAAACGTAGATGCAAAGCACTGTCCCAACACGATTGTATATGGCGCATGCCAGGTAGATATACTTAATCTGTACATCTCTACCATTAAGAGCCACTACAATGATTGGCTGAGGCTGTGCAAGATTGCAGGGCAGACAAGGCTTACTCAATGACCAGAAGTATCTTATGCTCCGATCTTTGCAATATGCAAAAATAATGTGTCTATTACTGGTACGTGGGAGATTCCTCGTCACAATTCGTTTGCTTATGTCCAGTTGGAAAAAGCCGGCGGTTCTGCAAATAAGACAGCACTCCTTCTGAGAACTCTTCATCAATGAGACAGTTCCAGAGACGCTTCTACCGGGAACTATGGCTCCCTCATGCCGAATTTATAGTGAACGTTTTCTGTATACAGAAGATACAAAATACCTGTAAGTGTGAATGCGGGACAATATCTAGGAATGTATTTTAACCGTATACGAAATTTACATAGATGTCTATATTAGGTGGTAGATGTAGGCTCTGTGGAAACTAAACACAAAACAACGACTATAATGAGTGGGATGGGAGCATGCATCAGATGTGTACTGTCCATTCTGTCTTAAGAAATGAAGCAGAGAACGGAGGAGACCATTTTGTGTGTTGTTTGTACACATATCGCGAAAGCATCGAGAGAAGAATACTTAAGACAAACCAGATAACCTGAGAAACACAATCCATATGAGACTGACAAAATTGCTGGGACAGTACAATGACCCCAGGAAGAGGCTAGATGTTTGCAGTGTACATCTGTAACATTTCTATGCCTTTGAAACTATGCAAGCCAGATGGTTGAAATGATATCAGGGACCCGTAGATAGTGTGATGCTGTCCATACATTCTTCGCATTAATCATTTACATTTGCAACTCAACTGATAACGCTTAGTACACATATGTTCATTAAGCATGAGTCACTTAGTCAAAGTGGCAACTGTAAATACTCTAGAAAATACCAAACTCCACGTTGTATTACACTAATCTGGTCTCCTATACACTTTTTTCTATTGAATCATCACGTGCATTATGAACTTAACGATGCATGCTTAGACACGTGGGACATATGAATGTAATCGTGTATTTATTACTGACTGTGGGTCGTCGGCCCGAAATAAAGATGAAGTCTAAATTGAAGTCTGCTCCTTAGCCTCTCTCTCTCTTTTTCTCTCTCAACCTCATTAGTCTCTCTCTCCCTAAGCTAAGTCTCTCTCTTTTGTTTATTTCTTTTTTTTTTTTTTTTTTTTTACTCTCCACAATTTTCTTTTTCTTTTTCTCTCTCTCATTCTCACTCTGCTCATCTCTCATGTTCACTCGTCTCTTTTTTTAGGACATTCAGTCTACTCTCGTCTTTCTCTTAAGCTCTTTCTCGCTGTCTGTCTGTCTGTCTGTCTGTCTGTCTGTCTGTTGTGTATGGGGGTGGGGTGATGTGCATGCACGTGTTGTAAGAATTTAAAATGTTTGGCGAGGTACTGAAATAGAAGTTCGACCTCCTTTTGGAAGGTCCCAGCGTAACGTAATTGCTTCTCACTCTCTGTCAGTCAACCTCACACACAGATTGTTTGCTGAGTCCTTTCAACAACGGATTGGATATGCATGGAGAGAGTGGCCAGCATGCTATAACTAAGTAATGAATTTTGAGCGAGTGATCTCCGAGCCGTCCAAAGCATGAGTGAATCGTTGCGTACGAATAATGAGCAGCTAATTTTCAGGCGCGCAAATTGTGGACTCAGTTATTGTGAACTGCTTACTCGCAGAAGAAAGCCCTTTCGTAACGCACCATTCTGGATTTTGTCTGGAGCTTTCCCTATGCAAACTGTGAGACCTTTAGTTACCTAAAGTGTCCAAGCAAAGAGTGTTGTTTGTGTGTGTGTGTGGTGTGTGTTATGGTGTTTTGTGTGTCGTGTGTGTGTGTGTGTGTGTGTGTGTGTGTGTATGTTGTGTGTGTGTGGTGTGTCATTTTGATTCCTTGAGGATTTGTGTGCTATGTTTTAAAGTGTGACTGTGTTACACTGTTCGCTCTAATTACATCAGTGTCATGTCTCTTTTCTGGGATTCTTGCTTCTTCTGTGTGTGACGAGTGGGCCCTAGGGGGTATATGCACTGGTTTCTTCTGTAGACTCGTGCCTTGTACAAAGATATGCACATAATGGTGAAGAGGTGGCATTCGCAGGAAGTCAGAAGCAGCTTACACTCTCACGTCAAGAGCCACAGACTGATGTAGGTACCTCAGTGATGTTGAGAGGACTTCATGACCACGTTCCGTTATAATGCATTCTTCCAATTTTCCCCCTATATACTTGCTTTCGGTATGTAGAGCACTCTGATAAAGAAATGAAGATGCATCTGTATCTTGCTTTCATTGTCGACATTATACAGTTCTTAGTATTTCAGTACAGTGCAACATCATAGTTTGCCTGTTAACCGTGAACGATGTCCCCAGTTACCTGTATCGGAAGTAACCTGTGCAGTCTTGGGGCCGTCAGTGCGAGTGTTACTGGAGAAGCTTCCACAACACTGTGACGAACGCATTCCTGTAGTAAGTAGTGGAGGCATCGAGCAGCAATATGTGTGTGTGCGTTGTGTATGTGTGTTGTGTGTTTGTGTGTGTGGTGTGGTGTGTGTGCGTGTGTGTGTTTGTGTGATGTCGTGTGTGCGTTTTGTTTGTTTGTTTGCTTTTTTGTGTTTGTTTGTTTGTGTGTGTGTGTTATGCGCGCAGCGTCAGCGCGTGTGTAGATGTGTGTGTATGTGGTGTTGTGTGTTTGTTTGCACAGTTCGGCAGACGGACATGTAACTGTTTGACTAGCCGCGGCATCAGACAAGTTGCGCTCGCTTTAGGAATATTATCGAGCATAAAAACTTCAATCGCATCGTAGATCAATAGTTCTATCATATCTGAACGTTTACTATACCAATACAAATACAACATCCTTTCTTCAGTGTATAGACGAAACTCACAGTGGCACTTTGATGAAAAAAGTACATGTAAATAGCATTGGTCTGGGAACAAAGTAATGCACGTAAAGTGATTACATGATTACAAGGGTTAGGATGAACAGGAGAAATGACACAAATCGAATAATTATTGTCGGATGATATTTGGATAGATGAGCGTCCTTACTGACTGGAGAATGAATATATGGATTAGTGGATAACGATCCAACTGAAGGATGACCGACAAATGTAATTGATGCGATGCTTCATGAATGAACGTATGAATGGGGTGCGGCGGAACTTGATCAATTGCATTGGTGGATGGGGATGGATGGATGGAGTAGATGGGATGGATGGATGGATGGATGGATGGATGGATGGATGGATGGATGGATGGATGGATGGATGGATGGATGGATGGATGGATGGATGGATGGATGGATGGATGGATGGATGGATGGTATGGATGGATGGATGGATGGATGGATGGATGGATGGGATGGATGGATGGATGGATGGATGGATGGATGGATGGATGGATGGATGGATGGATGGATGGATGGATGGATGGATGGATGGATGGATGGATGGATGGATGGATGGATGGATGGGATGGATGGATGGGTGGATGGATGGATGGATGGATGGATGGATGGATGGATGGATGGATGGATGGGATGGATGGATGGATGGATGGATGGATGGATGGATGGATGGATGGATGGGTGGATGGATGGATGGATGATGGATGGATGGATGGATGGATGGATGGATGGATGGATGGATGAGATGGATGGACGGATGGATTGAGTGGATGGATGTGAATGGATGTTGATGGGCTGATGGGTGGATGGTTGGATGAGAGGGTAATGGATGGTATGGCTGGATGATGGATGGATGGATGGATGGATCGTAGATGGTTGGGGTGCATGGATGATTGGAGTCGATGTATTGATGCTGATGGATATGATGGTATGTGGATGGATGGATGATGTGATTGGGATGATGGATGATGGATGGATGGGGATGGATGGATGCATGGATGGATGGATAAGGGATGGATGGATGGATGGTGGATGAATGCGATGGATGGTATGCATAGCGGATTGGATGGATGATGGTGGATGAGTGCTTGAGTTTGGAGAATAAGCAGATGATGAATGGAT
>JAWQFJ010018218.1:0-2500 GCA_034096865.1 Theodoxus fluviatilis
TTTTGTTGAATTAAAATAATTGTTGTTGAAATAATTTGTACATTGGTTTTTATGCTTGGAGTGGCCTAGTTTAATTTGACAAACCACGTGCTGTTTGTCTGCATTGGTACGTCAAGTGACGTCAGGCTGATTTAGCCAACGTAATTAAATTTGTATTTGCATTGGAGATCAGTGTCTATTGTGCTGTGGTGAAATGCACCTCGTGAGATGAAGCGCTGCATCGTGCCTTCATCGGTAAAGCTGTATTGTACAGGTATTGTGCATATTTTGTTCTTTCTATTGATGTGAGCAATGATTGATGTGTTCATAATATTATAGCAATTTATAAAACTGATGGTATTGAAAGACAGACGATTTTTTGGAAATCAGTGATTCAACGGCTCATGTCAACCGTTATCATGAAATATGATCTATGCTGTGTTTTCTAGCTGTTCAGTATTTGGGGCTGAATGCATATTGTCATAGCATAGACATAATAGAGGAATGAATGTGAAAATTGTTGAGTGAAAGTGAATTTAGAATTTATAAGAAAAATGTGTGAATAGTATCACTAAGAATGAGTGGCTATCAAACAAGGAGGATTCAGAGAGGAAAGAGAAGGAAGAATGGATGTGATTATGAGTGTCTTATGATGTGAAACTTTTTGTGCAGCTGCCAGGCTGGAGATATAGCCTGAATTAAAGACACTCCCATCTTCATGCATCACTGTGGCGGACGCGTCGCAACGCTGAAGAGTGGTACCAGTGCAGGATCTATCGCCAGGGTCTTTAGTGACCTCCTCGTCAAACCGTCACCGCGGAAAGCGCCGGCCGAGATGGGGACGATAGTGAACCCACTGAAGAACGACATGGACTAAGGTCGGAAGTAATATGTTGTTTACACAATGACTGAAAAATGAAACTGGGAGACTGGAGTGGAGACTGATGAGCAGTCACAGGATGGATTGATGACCGCTCATTTATTTATTAGAGACTCGAAGTCTGGAAATTAGTAGACTGTGACAGACTTCATTTCTACTATTGCCTGATTGGATTTTGTGTGTGTGTGTGCAATTATTAAAGGGACAAGGGCAAAGAAAATCAAATTGGTGTGTCATCTTTGTGCCTGTCTGATTGCAGCTGAATGATGTGAGTGTGTAAGATAGAATTTATAGTAAACAGAGAAAGAACACGCTCCATTCTAAAAAGGAGTAAATACATTTACATCTGTTCTCAGTTTATTTGGTACACACATAAACAAAAATCCAGGCAGTGACAGAGTATGAGATACAAATGGGGGAAAATGAAAAGAGAAGAACCAAAAAGAGTAGAGATACATGGTGCAGAAGAACATACTAAATGCCTAGTAGTAGGAAACGTGCAACTATAAAATGTGGAGCTTAATAAGCAGAAGAACCACAAAGACTTTGACGTAATTTTAAAAAAATGAAACACCTGAGGAGTTTTACGTGAAGAAACGTGAAACTATATTCTAAACCATTCAGCAGTGAAATGCGTCACATCTATATCGTATTTAAAACTCAAACAAGATATGTTCACCAGAAACCTTCATCGCCATCCACCGAACACTGCTGCGACAGACCTAATTACCGAACCAACACAGATCTTCACCGCATATCAAAACCCCCATAGCATTTCAAAGAAGCGTTCCTCTTCAGCTAGGCCTGTCAACTAGACATCAACATAACAGCTGGAAACCAGTCGGAATCCAAGCAACGCCTCCAGAGTTATGGCGGGGAGATCGGTCGAGGAGCAGGGGCGGTGAGAGGGTTAAGGAGTCATTAGTCCTCTGTGTTGGAGTTGGCCCCAGTGTCTCCAGTGGCGTCTGGCGACTGTCCCGCAGTCCTCTGTGGCGTCCACCCTTCTCATCCCAACACAGCCACTAGAGAGCTGAGAAAGTAAAAATGGAGCGCTGACGGAATTATACGTTGCAGGCGGACAGAGAGAGAGAGAGAGAGAGAGAGAGAGAGAGAGAGAGAGAGAGAGAGAGAGGAGGGGGGAGGAGAGAAAGAGAAAGAGAGAGAGAGACAGAGAGAGAAAGACAGAGAGAGAGAGAGACAGAGAGAGACAGAGAGAGACAGACAGACAGAGGCAGAGGCACAGATAGAGTATGACAGACAGACACACAGACAGACAGACAGAGACACCCACACGCACAAATAGACAGACAGACAGACAGACAGACAGACAGACAGACAGATAGACAAACAGACAGACAGACAGACAGACAGACAGACAGACAGACAGACATACAGACAGACAGACAGAAGACAGACAGACAGACAGACAGACAGACAGATAGAGAGACGGAGGGATGGACAGACGGACAGACGGTCGGACGAACGGACGGACGGACGGACAGACACACATACATACAGACAGACACAAAGACACACAGAGACACCCACAGACACACAGACAGACAGACACACAGACACACAGACACACAGACAGACAGACAGACACACACACGCGCGCGCACGCACAGACACACAGACACA
>JAWQFJ010018218.1:10000-20000 GCA_034096865.1 Theodoxus fluviatilis
TGGTGGTTGTGGCACTTTTTGTGGCGTTGATGGGGAAGTCACTGCTGCTAACCTTTTTTCGGATGACAATGGTGAAATCTTTGTGGCGACTATTCTGGCTTTTCACGCTAACCACTCAATTAAATGAGCACGACGTAACTCAAAATGAATTAGCTTCCTTCACAAAACTTTGCTCCAGATATTTACTGAAGTTCACCTGACATTAGCGTTCAAAATGGACATGAAATTTTTTTTCCCCTGACAGTGATGAAATAAAAATTGTGGTCTGTGACAACCAAACACCTGCACAAAAACGTACTGATCTTGATCTGTGAGTTCTGAATACCAAAGAACGAAAAGTGATTATGAAAAAACAGTTGGATGGTAGTTAATAGGTACCACACCAGAATATAAACTCAGCCTAAGCATTTTCGTGAACGAATGAACATACAAATGAAACATATAATTATTGTTTACCCCGTCTATACCATTTCAAGATTACAAAACAAGTATGTATCTGCTGTGATAAACGCAGGCGTGTTTATTTCAGTACTGGTAAACAGTACAGGAAGTTCGGGATGTTGGTGAAAGCAGCACTAATTTCAATCGCGCTATTAGCGGTGCATTTGTGTGCAAAAACTAGTGATTTTTGAGTTTACTCACTGCATGTGCTATCAGATTAGATAGCATTTCATAACTGGTTTCGGTAACATTCCATTATAACATAACATCATGCAATACTGCATCAACCAGCTTCCGCAGTGCTAGTCGGTGAAGGTAGATTTTCACCGCAAATGTCAAACTTCTATCAGAATAATTCAATTATGGCGAGAACACCCCATCCCCCTTCGTATTTACTAACCTGAGGTGTGTAAGTTTGAGTGACCGCCAACCGTTACAAAAATATTAACGATATTGTGTTATGGCTCGCCAGCCATAGTTCCCATGTGGGTTTGAGGTGAGTTAAGAATTGACCCACAGCGAGGGAGAGTGGGTGTGGCCCGAGTGTTCCCATTGGATGAGAGAGCACGGACTTTGAAGGCGTCCGCGCTTTGAGTATATAATCCCCGGCCACCCAGTGGCGCGCGGGGGAAAATCAACCAACGAGAAAAGACCATCACCTGAATAAAGCGCCGACCCGATCTCGCCAAAGAGATACAGCCTCTTTCCACTCCACAATCGACGATGAAGAGTAAAGCGCCTGCCCCAGGGTCAAGTCGAGTTGCCGTGCTTGCCGGGGCAAGAAACTACAAAGGATACTATCCATGTCTGCCCATTTCCAGGGTGAAGATTCCTGTTTTCAAGCCTGCATGAGCTCAAAGCTGCAAAAGGATACTATCTACCTCTGCCTATTTCCAGGGTGAAAATTTCCTGTTTTCAAGCCTGCCTGCTTCCAAGGCTACGAAAGGATATTTCTATGTCTGCCCGTTTTCAGGGCGAAACTCACGCTTGTCGAGCTCGCTTGTGCACCTGTTGCCCCTGTTCCCCTTCCCCCTCCCCTCTCTCCCTGCCAGCTCTTCTAGAGCCACTGCTACTGTCGTCCCAAGGGTAGGAACCTTCATGTAAGTGGATTAGAGTGAACACGAATCACGGCCACCTCGCTTTAGGACTACCTTGTGCTTATTGTCGGGAACAGACTTCGAATCAGATAAGTTAAATTTTTGATCAGTTGGCGAGCCATAGTTATTTATTTTATTCTGAAGAGTGAATTGAATTATTGTTTCATGATTTCCAGTACTAACCTCTAGTTATCCATGTTTATTGTTGCTAGGAGAAATTAAAGTGATTTGATTTTAACCTTAGTCCTCACCGTCTTTCTGTCATGTTCCATCTTTGATAGAATGACTGGGTGAGTTAGTGTTACTAGTTTGGCTGTGTGAGTTTATATTCCCCTAGACCTTTATTCAGAAATGAGTGAAGTCGAACTCGTAACATCGACGAAAAAACATTTCCTGCAGTTGTTCATACTTGTTTCTATGAGTAATTAACAACGATCATGGAATAAGTGGGCCAATGATGAACTAGGTGAAGTTTGATGATACTTATCTTTTGCTGACTGCATTAAAATATGTCATCTTTGATAGACTGTAAAGAAGATTACTGCAGTATACCATTTGAGGTGTTCATTAGCAAATGTATCACAAAAATGTCCACAACTTGTCTGTGTTTCAATGTGTTGCAGAACATTATATTTCCTGTAGAATTAAGCCTGAATTTGAGAAAATATGGATTTGATAAGTTCTTGCATAAAAGAATCTCGATTATTAATTCATTATTCCAGACTTCCCGACAGACATTTCCATGGGTGGATAAGATGCGGCGTGTTTTACTGCATCAGCGAGCTTACAGAAATCCATGAATGTGTGTAAATGCGCAAGTGCATAAACAGTACATTTTCTTGTAAACAAACGTCATCGAAACTGTCATTGTACATTAATGTATGCATAAGATAAGTATCACCTCCCTCCACACTCACACACAATTCTCTAATTCTTTCTGTTTTTGAATCTAGGGGTATTACTCGTGGAGGGGGATAATTAATTCACTCACTCTCGTCTCACGCTTGCATGACGTGACACAATGTTCATCAAATATTTTCTTTAATCAAACTTAATCATGAGTGAAATCAAATTCAATGCAATATGAATGAAAATATCAATCAATTCTATCAGTCTACTCACTGACTGAAAAGTAGAGGATTAATTCCACTGACCCGAAACCAACATTGACCCAGATTACTCACAAGTTCAAGCCAATGAGCAAAGACTGTTCTCGAATCTCCACAGACGAAAACTTCTGCCCAATAACGATATCCACTCAGGAATGGGCATTCACAAGCACACACTCTCTCTCTCTCTCGCTCTCTCTCTCTCTCTCTCTCTCTCTCTCTCTCTCTCTCTCTCTCTCTCTCTCAAGGCTCTACCTCGAAAGGAGAGGACAAAAGACCATAAGCACGGCGGGCTCACACATTTGCCCGAACAAACACGAACTTTCCAAGTGCACCCATGATGAACTTTCCAATGCGGTGAACTAGGCTTCATAGTCAGGCAAAACTTGTTTTTCATTCAGGGAGGACGCTGTTCTTCTTGGTACATCCTTTCAAATGGTCTGGAGAGGATTATAATTTTAACGTGTTCTACCTTAACACGGAGCTGCTAGAAATACGTCTGCACACAATGATATTCGTAAAGCCAACTGATCAGATTTTGCGGCATTTTCAGACTGAAGAGTTACTCACAGCGCACATGCCACCATCCTTAACAAATCAACTTCATGATTGCATAATCCATAATTTTTTTAACAGCCGGTTCCAGCCGGTCTCAAGGTGCAAAGCTTAGGCTTGTTCCCGTTAACACATCGTCATGGCGAATGCCTTAAACAATATAGAAAATGGAATGATAGCTGAACCGTAACAATAAACATGATCACATCTGATGAAAAGCATAAAGCCGAAGATTTGTGTGCAAGTGTACGAGTTTATCTTCGATGGAGATTGTTTTCTTACATATCACAGTTGTAACACACTTTTCCCCCGTGTCCAATCTTCTAGCCCCTCTTGAGCAAGGAATCTTTATAGAATAAGACAAGTCAATATCAATACAATGTATACATTTTTCAAAGGTTTGAAAACATTTCTCCTCTGGTCCATAGGAAGAGCAGCATATATTCCAAGTGTACAGGTTACCGATTAAATGGCTTGACATATTCGGAATGAACAATATCTCTGATTGTTCCTTACTTTGACTGATAGAACATTTAAAACACATTTTCACCTGCTTTGTGAGCAAGTCCTTTGGTAGAATTCGCTTTAGAAAGAACACATTTGACAAATTCTGTTGCGAAATATCTTTCATTCAAAGCTCACAACACATTATCTTGAAAGAAGAAGTAAGAAGTTCATATCATTACTCTGAGGATTGCCACTCCCGTGTGGGACTCTGCAGCCACAGAACACGCTGCTCTGTGAGCAGGCGAGACCCCTGGGCGTGCTGCTGTCCACGGTCCTTTGGGACTACGGGAGGCCTATGATGATGGTTCTAGATGTTGCATGTCATCTTTACAGGAGTACACACCACACCTGTTGAGGAACTGATCGCCTTGCACGTTGAGAGAAAGGCAAAGAAATTCAGTCGGAGAAGACTCACCCACTGTCACATCTCTTTCAGCTCTTACCATCAGGAAGACGCCTCCAAAACTGCAAGATAAGGACCACCGGAATAAAGATAAAATTATCCCAAATGCGAATTGTATTTGGGATTAGGCAGGGCACGTGATGGAAGGAGATAAGGATGAGAGAGAGAGAGAGAGAGAGAGGGGGGGGGGGAGGAGTAGGGTTAGTGTGTGTGTGTGTGTGTGCGTGTGTGTGTGTGTGTGTGTGTGTGTGTGTGTGTGTGTGTGTGTGTGTGTTTTGGCGTTTGATACCTGGGCGGGTTTTGGGTGAGTGGGTGGGTGTGAGTGTTTTAATGCACTTAGGTATGCAAATAACATACTGTTATTTATAAAAATTTTATATATAAAATATAGTTGTTCTACATGTAACTTCTTTTAATCTGTCTTATTTGGAGCATCATAGATTCTCATACAGAGAGCAATATGTTGTATTGTATCGTATTTTGTTAGTTGTGTTGTGTTGTGTTGTGTTGTGTTGTGTGATGTGGTGTTGTGTTGAGTGGTGCTGTGTTATACTGTATCGTATCTTAAAAGTGCTGTGTCGACTTTAAGATACAGATGCAGTTATATTTGTCATGCTCTCCAACAATGAATTTTCGAATAGTGTTCTTTCAAAGTGACGCGAATTTGCGGTCGATCTCAAGGAAGCAATGACAATTTCATTATGCTATACGGAACAATCGCTTCCCTGACATGTACAAGTAATGTAATTTACTCATTAGTTTCAGTCGCCATCTGTTCGGGCCACCTGTCCCTTTCAGGTTAGAATTGGTGTTGCGCACAGGTAGCGCTGACTGAAAGAGAATCGCTCTCCCAAGTGCCTAAAACACTCATGACATTCCACCTCTCAAACCAACAATTATTCTTAGAAGTATAGTTACTTTCGTTTGCAAACATATGTCTAAACAGTTCTGAATGTAGCCTATCACAAAAATCTCCATGGAAACTGCCTTGTTCTCGTGCTCTCAAACAAAAATCAGCAATGAAAATATTTGGGATGTGGCCTTTAGCCTGAGGATGACATTCGCAAAACCTCTGGCTGCCACCAGGTTCACTTTGCAGAGGGATACTTCACAGCCTAGAGTAGATCGTGGCTGCTGATGCGAGTGGATCGGAAGGGTTGATGGGCGAACTCCGCCGTACCCTCTTCCCCGAAAAAACAGAGCCCACCCACTTAGCGAGAAGCGAGGCATGAAATATCATCTGACAGCGATCGGGAAGCTCAGTCAATTACCTGCTCGCCACTGCTTCCCTCTCGTTGGACGGCTCGCGTCATGCGAGCAAATAGAGTGATCTCCCCTTCCAGGGGACGTAACTCCGCTCGGTCGGGAGAACGTAACTTCCGGCTTCCGATTTGGCTCCCCTATCCGAGGCCGCCAGTGATGCCATCAGACACTTGAGTGTTTAGGCAAGATTTTACATCTTAAACTACATCATATTGTTAAAAGCCGTCATCATTCTTGTTACTGATATGTCCGAGGCTGTACAACTTCAGACAACTGTGCTGCTGATGAGATTTAAAGTAGTCTATTTAAAGTGTTCCTACCGCTTATGAGCGTGAATGAGGTGAGCAGTCCCAGGGTTGTTGCTTGATATAGCGGAAGAAAAACAGTTTACCGTAGTTGGTGTGTGCACACATGCTGCATCTCTCCGCCAAACGCTTATCTCGATATGTTGGAATGGTGATGACCTCGAGGTCATTTTCCTTCACTGCCAACTCACATATTTGTGATTATTGCAATCCGTCATGGTCCAGAATTGTTTTCAAGAGTATGTAATGTGCTTATCATATTCACATATCTTTCTCACATTCCAAACATCTGCTGAAAGAGAGCGACAAAGTCCACCATACATATATATTTGAAATAGAGATTAATTTTTTGCGCAAGAGAGAAACTAGTTTTGCCTTCATCTATTTCATTTTACAAGGGATGATTACCCGGAAAGTTAATTTTTACTATGAGATACACTTTTCCTTCTGATAGCATCCCCCCCCCCCCCCCCCCCCTCCCCCCCCCCACCCCCCCAACATCTCACCAACAAAAGGGTTTCTTTAAAATTAGGTAAGATTTTTTTTTTCCTTGCTGTACTCCTGCATTTTGATTGGATACCTTATTTACCTGCTTTCGTAGTCTTCATTTCGTTATTTTGTGTTGACATGAATTAACCTATCATGGTACGTTATGCTGTGTGACGTCATGCTGTTATATTACCCAAGTTTTATCATCGTAATAAGTTTTGTCATATATCTTGCACTGTTTCACCCTTCTATCCGACAGTGTTATGTTGGTGTTGCCCACACTGATATCCCTCACTGGCTTCACGTCGCATTGATTTGTTGGGCTGTTATTCCAGGATGGCACAGAAAGTCGCGATGTGTCACAGGGGTACATTTCGCCTTGTCACAACTGTTGCCCCTTGAAAAACGATGTCACGGAATGCTGTAACATTATCGGGACAGCTACTCCGCAAAATCAAAATGGAAGTCAAGTGTTGTGTCTGTTAGTGCATCTCCTGTGTGAAGGCAGGTCCATGGAAGCACAAGTACCAAGAATCATGGCTGAAATAGCGTGATTCCAGAACGACGGGGTTGAGGGCGAGGGTATCCGGCATCCCGATTGTGTTGCCTCCTCTTGTTCTCTCTAGAAATACAAAAATCCCTTCGAAGGTGCAGGAAATTCAATGACAGTGTGCGCTGCCTTATTATACGAACTCTTCCCATGCTACCATAGAGAAGTGAATCTTGTTGAACCTTTTGAAGTTCGGAAGACTAGACAATTGTGCGTTGTGTGTGTGCATGCTGTGGAAGCCTCTGCTCATTACATATAGACACTGCTGAAAATGGAACCATCCAGAAATACAGAGTGAAATATAGAGCTCGCAGTGCTCAGAATGACTAACCCTGTGCCCGTGTCCACCGGAATTCAAAAGAAGCGATTTCTGCCAAAGACGAAAACGTCTGGGCGCACTAACGATGCAAGTACCCTGGCGGTGCATGTGAAGAAAAAACAGGCATCACGAGTCTCTATGCGGACTTAAATTGCGCGCGCGCGCACGTACACACACACGCATGCGCGCGCGCACTCACACGCACATGTATACAAACTACACACTCCCGACACAGCACTTTCCAGTCCCCGAAAGGGTCGACCACCTGGCCACGGTGGCTGGCCTTACTGGGAAGACTAGGGGCAGGCGAGGAGGAATTTATAGCTTTGGCCAGACCGACCACCAGGCGGCGCTCTACAAACTGCCTTCCTGCACGCGAACCTCCACTTGGGATAGCGCGCCCCGTTAAAGAGACATTTAGCCTAGTTCCCTCACTCTCCTGAGCCCTCATCAGCAGCTGGCGACGACGGTGGTGCCAGGCACGGCAATACTTTCTGTCTTTGAGGCGCGGCGTGATTTGCATACGGAGTGAGGAGCCACAGGAAATCGTAGCCGTGCTGCGAGCTGATGGGGCCAGGGATGAGTTTGTTTCCACTCCGGCTTAACACGGGAGTTTGTCGTTCATTTTCTTTGGGTCCCTGTAGCGCACAACGACTCCCATAGCATCTTCGGATTGAGAGGGATGGATGGAAGGGAGGGAGAGAGAGAGAGAGAGAGAGAGAGAGAGAGAGAGAGAGAGAGAGAGAGAGAGAACAGGAGAGAGAATGGGAGAGATATAAAGGGACAGAAAGAGGGACACACACACATGCACAGACTGGCAGACAGGCAGGCAGGCAGGCAGGCACACGCACACACAGAGACGCATACAGTCACACTGACAACCACATCGACGGTCACACTGATACACACACAGATAGACAAACAGATGCACACAGACACACACACACACACACACACACACACACACACACAGATATATATATATATATATATATATATATATAGAGAGAGAGAGAGAGAGAGAGAGAGAGAGAGAGAGAGAGAGAGAGAGAGAATATGGCGTTGCACACCCACACAGACAGAGAGGCGGAGTAAAAAGAATAAGTTAACGCTTCAATAAATACATTCATGGAATTCTGCAACATATGAGAACGCGGCAGTGGGCAGTGACACGAATTCTCAAACAACGATCGATGTTTTGGACCGAGAACAAACGCAGAGGTGGATTATAATACACAAATAAAGACAGGAAAACATACAAGCTTGCACAAAAGAACTCAGAAAGATAGATGTAGAGAGGTGTGAAAGCTGGAGCAAGGAATAATAGTGAGTAAGAATAAAGATCGATGTACGCCACCGAGTACCGAACATAAAACTCCTGCATAAAAGAACAGACATTTTCGTAGGAAAATGAAGTGGTATAAAGACTCAGATACAAATAGGCAACACCAGACAGATGGGGTCAGGTACAAATGTATACAGACACAAGCAGTGGCAGCGGTAAGCGAAATGCCGGGGCTGAGACTTTGTCAGTAGAATGAAGGCAGAAAGAGTCATTTTATCTCGCAAGCAAAGCCAGTAAACACTGAGACAGACACAGATGTGGACAATTAAGACACAAAGCGACAGAGGCTGAGGAAAATTCCAACAAGGCCATGGGATTTGTATGTAGAAATAAATGCAGTGCCTTCGCGTTTCATTTCTCGCACGTGCTGAAGGTTGACCCTCGTTAGTTTAATCCGAACACTGTCCCCAGCCTCCCTCCCCATTCTTCCCTGTCCTTCCCTGCTGTGCGCGTGGAATGGGTTAATAGGATGACGTTTTCGATGTGCTGCGGTGGTGTCCATTGTCTTGAGAAAATGGGCCGGCCTAGTTCCGTCCTAGAAATGTCACTGCAATGGCTGACCTCGACAAAGGTTCGCTGGCTCCCCCATGTCCCTCAGAATCGAGGGAGAAAGACAGGCCAGAGCTCCACGCAGTAGACGAATATCGCTCATTGTTAGCCCCTGTGTCAGACGGAATGGACTCGTCTGGGCACAAAAAAGGGAGAAATGCTTGAAAAGCACGGCACGCCAGGCCCATATGTTCCCGCCACTGTTGTGCTCATTGCAACCAAAAAGTCGCCGTATTATTTGGAGTCCCCACGGCATACATTGAGTTTTGAGTGTAATAGTTTTCTTTGGGGTGGGTGGGGGTGGAGAGGTGGAAATGACTTTATGAATTCTTGTTAATTTTGAACGAACATTGTAGAAGTAACTAAGGATCTCCAGGACGTAAAAGAATGTATGTATTCTAATTAGTAAGGCATTTCAGACACAGTCCTTCAACTGTCGGACCTGCAGAAATTTCACGGGAAAAGTAGATGGTTAGACCAAAAATTCACAGAGAAGCATGTAGAGGACGGTCAGATCTCACATCAATCAAACTGAAACAGTACATAGTCGTGTACTTTAAGAACTGCCAATCATGCAAATGCCGTAATTCAGTGCAGGATTTTGCTATTAAAAATATCATTGGATCTGCATGTGTGTGTGTGTGTGTGTGTGTGTGTGTGTGTGTGTGTGTGTGTGTGTGTGTGTGTGTGAAGGGCATTTATTCAACATACGACTGTTGGGAGCTTACTATAAAGGAATTTACATTATGTGGTACGTATTCTGTGATCCAAATGATTTACTCTCAAATCAAGTAGAAACTTTATTACATCTTCTTCAACCCGTTTAAGACACTATTTCTAGGGAGTGGCGAATTTATCAAGGAGGGATGGAGAATGGATGGTGTTTTACAGCTTATCAGCCTTATAGACTATGTAAGGCCATTACGCACGATAGTCACTAGAATAATTTAGAGGAAACTCAAATGAAGTGACGATGTCCCTATTTATTTGCCTCTTACGAATTGTGTAGAGATACACGGTGGGTATATTCTTTTAACCCCCAACCCACATGTTGGAATCAAGGAGGGA